>DWDX01005954.1:0-10060 GCA_018245675.1 Agara michaeli | reverse complement strand
CGCCCCCCGCCCCCCAGCCGGACCTGCGGGGCGACCGCTAGCAGTGTCCTGTCGGTAACACTAGGATTTGTAATTTATTTTATACTTAAACGATTGAAAATGAGATATTGTACAGTGATTTATGTTGTCCTCGGGTTTATGTAGTATTTGAGATCGATCAGTGTAATCTCCACCCTACAGGGTATTAAGAAAAAAAGCTTTTAAAATAACACCTCAATGGTATTTTTTAAACTTCATTCCTATCTGCATTTCACATCTGTCCGCGATCGATATTTCCACTCTTTATTTCGTGAAAAAAAAAATTTTTAATCTGTTATATTTTCATACACCGTACTGCTTATATATTCCGTTAATCCGTGTTTCTCGTGCAAAGTGTTATTTTAAAAGCGAATAAATGAAATCATTATCCTGCTGAAATTGTACATAAAATGGATCATTGACTTGTACAATATCGTGTATATATCGTACTGCGTACACAACTCGTACGAATATTTTATAGTTATGTTGACGAAATGAAATCTAAACGTGACCTTAATGTGATTTTCATGTAACCGATTAAACTAAATATTACGTTTTAGCAAACCGACAGGACAATAGCTGGCCAAAGAAGGGGCGCTACCGGTTTAAAAAAAAAAAGAGAAAAAAAACTAAAAATCCAGTGATATTTAAACTCTGTACATAAAGTGATATTTTATTGAATCGTTTAAAAACGCAGATGTAGTTGAAAATTATTTCGGGTGCTCACATCGGCGTCTTCATTCGATTTTATCATAAATATGATGTTTATGTGAAAAATATGCCGCGACAAAATGTATGATAATCTTTTTGAAAGAATTTTATGCCGTTATATTGAATAGATTCATTTTTTTTTTATATTTACTCTACGCATCGACGTTATTCTTGTTGTTTTCTATTGAATTCAACGTTGTAACTATTTATACTATATAATGGCATAAATTTGTATTTGATACCGACATATTTTTCCATTGTCATATAAGATATATGACGTCGCGCATATTATGTGCTGTCATCTTTATTAAGGAATTTTAATAGAAGTCGTATTTTTTGTGGCGTCATATTTTTCGACAAAAAAGCAAAGAGTGAACCTGCAATCTCGAGGTTGTTTCTGTTTCGAAAATCGGTCAATCACGAAACTGTCCCAAAGAGTTATTTATGATATATAAACAGCAGCGCGTAGTGACGAAACCGGACAATTTTAGTACATAAGTGTGTATATTATAGATATAGGAAAATAGTTTTTTAAAAAATTCGCGGATCCGAAAACGGAAGTTTTTTTGATAAATGTCTTATTCCAAAGACGATTGGACACACAGAACTTGTATAGTATAATTAACGTATAATGTATAGGAGTTAGCATAATTGATAAATCTATGAGAAAAGATATTTTTAATTACAAGTTTTAAATGATTAATTCGTTTTTCGTTCGCTGCCATAAGCGTAGGTTTAAGACTGGAGTCCATTTTTGAGGTCCGCCATTTTTGTTGGTTTGATTTCTTTGTAAATGTTTGTGATTGGCAACGCAGCGCTCACCGTCCTGTCGTCATTTTTGTATCCGGTCACCTCTGAAGCTTGACAATAATAACTCTAAAGTGGACTTCAGAGAATGAGGTTTATTACGGTATAATTTTATAAGAGTGCGATTGGGTGATGTGTATATAATATCAACCAGACGATAATCGCCCTTAGCTGTTCACACGACACCATATTATGCGTAAATTGTTGGGAGTCAATAAGTCTTAAGACTTAAGGTCGAAAATCGTTTGTACAGAATTTATAGTATGGGTGTCCTGGGTTTATATTTTTTGTCGTTATTTTTGTAATCGCTACGTTATATTTCTAAAATTATCTTTTTCTTGGATACAAATTAAAATGATTTATCTCTCATGTTTTGAAATAATTTTACATACAAATGCTTTGTTATTTGCGAATTCGCTTCAAATATACCGATGTACATAATATGTACACTTTTTCAGATATTTTTACATGTATATGTAAGTGTATACATACTTAAAATTTTTAATGTAATATGTCGCAACGAAAATCTACGAAAAATGTAAACTCAGACGAATTTGTCAAAGTGGCTGCTAACTTACGGACGTACTTAACAAATAATTTTATATTAATATTATTTTTTGTACCAAAACTCCAGTGAAACAGGATTTTTGCTGTTTATATTTTTTTTTACACAAAATGGCACCTTTTTCGTGCCCTTTTTTACTATTATTATTATTTCGTATACAAATATACATATGATTATTTTTACCTTTGGTAGCTATTTCGTTGTTATGAAAGTCGAAATAATTGGATTCGTACTTATTTTGATTTTTATTTATATATTTTTCGTGTTGACAAAAATCATTAGGACAAAAATTATAATATATGTCGTCCTGACACTTGATCACTGCATAGTTTTTTGTTTTATAAAAATTCTCAGTGTGTTTATTTGACTGTTGTTTTTTTTTTTAATAAAGCACAAGGACAGTATTTTTTATAAAGATTATAATTTCTTTATGAATGTACTAAGTATTTTAATTGAACAATACTGGATATAAAAAAGCGTGTTGGAGCGCTAATTTTGAACAGTCCACAAATGTATGTATATATTATAAACCAGGTTGGAGTAATATTTATTTAACGATTGGATATTATAACATTTTTAATGTATATTTTTTAACACAATTGATTGTAACAATGAAAATATTGAACTCGAAATCATGACATGTCATTCGTTCTTATGTAAATATTAATGATATACGATAGCAGAAGCTCAATAAAATTGTTTTGTATGCATTTGAAAAATTAACAACTTGTCGCCGATTATGTATGTATGTATAATTTCAATCACTACAATATAATTTTGAATGATGCTATTATTATTTAATTGTTTTCGTACGCGTTCGTTCATGACATTGCTTAAGTGGAAAATATATTTCTCATTAAATTAAATCAAAGGGAGGGAGACGCGGGGGGGGGATGCATCTTGCTCCTTGCACACGTTCACTACACATTTTGTCGTTCATTTTCTACGTAACGAGAAGAAAATATAAGAAAGTAGTATAAATTTCCTATTTATATTTTGTTTTTCATATGAATATTTATTTATGTATAACCCATAATTGTATTTCTGAATATTCAACTCATTATGTTACACCTGTATATATGTATATAAGCGAGATACAACTATACCATTTTTACAGTAGATGGCTTCATCTCGCCGCGTCACCCTCATTTTGGTTTAAATGTTAAGTATTTCTCTATAATTTTAGGGACAATTACAAGTTGTACTGAATAGTAGTCATTGATTATGAGTAAAGTACAATATTGTTAGTTGTCCTCTAGTATATAATTTTAGTTCGGTTCTGTATGAACTCTGTATTATATAGACATAAGGTTGATTTTCTTTTGACTGTTTTAAGTTTCATTTTCTTACGCGTATAATGAGGTTATTGTAGCGTAAGAAACTGAAACGTATTGGAATTGACACCAAAATAAAAACCGAGTGGACCTCGGCTATTCGGGAGAGGACCTCGTGTGGTCGCGATAGAGTCGAATGCTTACGGAGAAGTTCAAAATATTTTTTTAGTATTGTATCCTAGTTTTTAAGCTCTCGATCCATACTTGGACCTTTGTTAGTTTAGTTGATTTTCTCTTCCATTTAGTGTTATACTTAATTTTTTTTTTTTTTGTATCGATAGTAACGTCGTCCGCGCAGTGTCGAGCAACGATTCGTACCAGTAATATTGTAATTTATTTTTTCACTAAAATGCTCACGTTTGAAGGCACTGGCTGCATGCATCCCGGAGATCGCGTTGAAATGAGGCTTCTTTGCAATTTATTTTGTTATAATTTAATGTTTTCTTTTGTCTTATGGCAAGACATATACAAGGTTTTTTTCAATCTGTTCAAATGCATAGTTTAAATATGATTACAAGAAAGCTCTAATTATAAAAATGGATAATATTAATTAAATATAAATGTGCCATTCATTTTGCTATTTTTGTGTTTTATTTTCCTTTTATTTTATCGGTGAGTATGATATATAGAGTAATAAAGACAAGAATGTCATATAAATAGGCCAAGCGTCATGGCAAATTAAAAGCATTAGGTATTTAAAAATCGGGCAAATGAAGTCCTGTATAGCACGAAGCTAACGTCGAGCAGCCTCGACTAAATACGCAGGAATATAGGGATAGAATTAACCTGTTCATGACATTAGCACGCTTCAGAAAATCAAAACATTAGGTTTATATTGTCGTCATTATCAATATGACTGGGCCAGAGTGGTCTGCAGTATACTGCAGACCTTAGCATAACAGAAGAAACAGAAATGCATATAGCATAATCTGTGTCATACAACGTAACGTCAATGACTTCTGAAAATAATGCAGAATTTTACATAAATCTTTACATACATAACGATCACAACTCTGCGCTTAGTGACAGAAATACGAATAGATGCGTAACGGTTTCACACTGTGTGTTTTAAAGACACGTTAGGGTCCTCGTGATTGGGTCCAACAAAACTCGTAGATTATATGAATAGACAATCTTTCAAGAATTAAAAATATTCTTTAGACGCTGCTGTGCGCACTGTCTTGAGTATGATGGCAGCCGCTCGCACACGTATTTCTAAAATACTTATTACGATTATGTAGTTCATACCTATAATTTTTAGGCGTTGCAAATGGAAACAGACCCGGTAAGAAAATAAAAGAGATCATCGTAATGATTGTACATGTAATTATTACAGTTTAAAAAGACTACAAATGCAGGTCCAAGAAATTGGATTATTTCCACAGAAATTGACTCTTAGTGTGACATAAATTTTAAAAGTACATATTTGTACCAACAGGTTTATGTATATAAAAACCAGAAAACGACAATGGTTCTGTGTCTTGTGATATTGTAAATAATGCAATGTAGGTCCCTACAGAATGGACGTTTACAGAACAGCACATTCAATGTAAAGTAACTAATAAAATATTTATGTGAACAATTTCTCACATTATCATAAATATTCAACTCTATATAAAACAACAGAGTAACTATCGTCTGTCGGTTTTGCCCACGCCGCGCTTGCCCGCGAACAGGTGCTTGGGCCTCTTGGTGCCGATGAAGCGGTCCGCCTCGCCCTTCAGCCCCATCTTCTTGGTCTTCTTCGCGATGGCCACGTGCGCCAGATTCTTCGCTCGCTTTTGCATCTAAAAATACGTAGTATACGTAAGTGAGTGTTTCTGTTTCGCTTTTTAAATTCTGAATAAATCATTTTAGAGAGAGAAAATGTTATAATTACAGCGACGTCCTTGACCCCCTGGTGGTCGCGCGGCGCCGCGCTGACGGAGCGGCCGCGGGAGGGGTCGAGGCGCGCGCGCTTGGCCGGCGCCGACTGCGAGCGCGAGCGCGAGCGAGACTTGCTGCGCGTGAAGTGCGCCTCCTGCGTGTCCGACATGTCCACACCTGGCGGCGCGCCGGCGGTTTACATTAGATAATACTCAAACAGGATCGAGACCATTCTGTTTGTATCGATATAAATTAGATAAATAATATGGTTACATTATTTTTACGAAAATTGAAAACCTTAAAAACTTATAGATTGATATTACTAATACGTATCACCGATGTAGTCATTGATAAGTTACAAAGGTATACATTTTTCTTTATTATAAAGGTCGTATTAGCAAATTCACAGTTGACACTGTACACACTGAAGATTGTGCAATAGAATTCCTTTCATTCATTTTTAAATATGATTTGTTGTCTCTCTTGTACAATAGTTAAATACAAAATGCTGAATGTGACTATTTTATATATTAATATATGATGAAACCCATTTTTTAAATGTTATCATACAAACAGCCTGTTAAATGAATCCAGTTGTGGTATAAATGCTGCCAGCGAGCCACATACCCAGCTTCTCCATCTCGGTGCGCAGCTTGCCGACGGAGCGCGAGCGGGCGCGCGCGCGGCTCGTGCGCGGCATCACGGGCTTCGTGGACTGCTTCGTGAGCCGCGACTCGTCCTTCAGGATCGCCTTCTTGTTGCTGCCCGGCAATAAAGTATGGAGAAATTTAAACAAATTCTTATAGAGATAACATTTCGTCCTGTTATAAATGTAAAACCAAATGGACTACTGCTCCCCGTGACGACCAACTAGGATATATTATATACCATTTGAGTGGAAAAAGCAGAAAATTACAAATTATTATTAGTCAAACTCTTAAATGTCTTTGACATGGGTAATGCATATAGTTCATTTAGTAACCACATGCGACCAAATGTCAAATCATAATGTAGGCCTAGTTTTGACTGTGGCATTCCATAGCAAAACGCACAGCTTCGATCTAGGCCAATAATCCACATCAAAAACGTAACAGATATTAAAAATAAACAGTATATATTAAGTAATATATAATTATGAGAAGTAACTTATATATACATATATATATTTTTAACAATACAACTACTTTTTAACTAATTTTGAAAATTATATTGATAGCACTGTTCATATAATGTGACTAAAGGCTCTATGTATGAGAGGGGATTGTGTCTGGGATTAACCATTCTATACACTTCCATCGACTTTAAATAACAATAATCTATGGACTCATGTCCCTTGTAGCGCTATCTTTCGGTGAATAAGAAAAGATAAAAATAATTATTATCTACTCACCGTATTTGCTTGGCCAATTCCCTGATTTCCCGCATGGTTTCATCCAGCTCAATCTTGGGAACGGCGTACATCCCACCGGCCTCCCGTAACTCTTCGTCCTTCTCAAGTTCTGCCAATTTCTGTAAAAATATGTATATATATAAATTCATAATAATTTTTACATTACGAGGTTGTTGACGTCAATAAGCTGCCTCAACAAGTGAAGACGAGTGGACCTGTATAGCTATTAACTATTTCTGTAACGCTGAAAACATTTATTTCTCACCTCGAAGATGTCCAGGTCAATGTAATCGGCAATGTTGTGGCCCTCCCAGAACTCTGGAATTGGATCATAACGCTCGTCCTCTGCGATTTCACTATAATTCTTCTGTAGATCTGTGAATGATGACATTATAATAAATTACGATTATTATGAAAACATATCGCATAATTAAAAAAAACCTATAGCATTTTGATGATCCATTTATTATATTCGTGTTGCTTCTCATTGGCTCTGTTATGCACATATTTTAAGATAATGTATTTGGTTATAAACATTTTAATATAATAGCAAATCAAAGCTCCAAGTATTGTTTCTCAACCGTCTGTGGTGTCAGCACTGACCTAGTGTGTAGTCATCTCCCAATTCTATCTCAATCTCCCTTTCCAGCTTGCGTTTTCGTGATTCCTTGTCAGCTTTTTGTTGTTGTTTTAGTGCGACAGAGGGCGGGATGACAGGTGGGCGGAGCTTGTTGTCGCGAGGCTGCGGCACGGCTACATGGAGACGGTTCAAGATACCGTCTACCTAAAAATTGGAATATAAATCATGAAAATATTGGCTACTTTTTTTTGACTTCATTCTATTGTCTGTGGACCTGCTGCGAATGAAGAATTCAGTCTCGGGGTAATGACCTACCTTCTTAGTCCTCATTTTTTCGGTGACCCTATGGCCCAGGAGCCTCTCGCAGGCCTCGATCTTGACCTCTTGGACCCCCTCCTCGGTGATGGTCGACATTCTCATCACCGGCACAGTGCGAAGTTCCGAATTAGAATCCGCACTGCAAATAATGAACATTATACTATTATTTATTATGCGAGTTTAACACAAATTTGTAACCCAACCTTTATGCCCAGCTATAACATGAATATCTATTTATATACATATTCTGCTTCGATGAATATGATCTAATTGTGCTTGCAGTTTAACTGAAATTGACATCAAACTAGTAACGTAACACTCAGAAGAATGTGTAAATAATTATGTCATAGTTGACTCACTTGACCAGATTCCCCTTGGAGCACACAGCCTCCAAATCTTCTATGAGCTTCCGTTTGTTTGGGGCCAGCTCTTCAGGCTTCACCACATCAATCTTGTTCATCACCACTATCAGTGGCTTGTTGCTGAAGAGTGGTTTGATGCTTTCGAACAGCGATATCTGTACCAATAATATTTTTAGGTTATCTAAGTACTATAAAAAAATTCTAGACACCAAAAGGATAATTATACTAAGTACGAAGTTATAAGCATTTATAACAATTTTGTGTTGTGAAGCTACCAAAAACATGTTCACAAAAGAATTCTAGCAGAATAGAATTAATCATTTACAGTTTTAGTTCTTTCTTAATATAATTATGTTCTATGATATATTAGGTATATAGATGTTTCACCTGTTCCTCAATGCTATGTCCACATTGCTCGGACGGATCAATGAAGTACAGTATGGCTGCCCGCAGATGCGCTAATGCTGTCACCGCTTGCATTTCTATAACGTTCCGTTCCTCGAGAGGATGATCAAGAATACCCGGCGTGTCAATCACCTGGAAAATTATATTCATAGCGGTTTTAATATATTACACAAAACAAAAAAAATACAATTCGGTCAAAATTGTAAATTTAGATTTTCATATATTTGGGAATTTTAAAGCCTCAATTATTCCTATTTAAAGTCTTATTGTTATGATTTACTATAAGTCAAGTTTCGGTAACTATTTGTCTTTTCATTTTAAGCCATAATTATTTTCTTACATTATGTGATAAAGAAGAGTTATATTGAGAAAATGTGTACACAATAATTTGATTTCACAGAGTTTTTACCTAATTATTGAACAACAAGAACCTAATTAATAATACAGCAATATATTAATGAGACAAGTTGGGGTTTATTGAAATTACCAACTTCATCGCGGTCTATATTCACATTGTAAGTAAATTTAATGTTAGTATGAAAGTAAACGTAATTATAAGCATTAAATCCACTTCACACTTACTTGCCATCTTAAATATTTGTAGTCTGTGTGTCCCACGTACAAGCTCTTTGTCGTAAAAGCGTAAGGTTGAACTTCAACGTCTGCGCGAGTGATCTGTAGAAAAAGATTGTGGATTATACTTTTACTTTTTTCGGTTGTTATTTTAAAATGTTCTACTACCCGAATCAGAAGTTAATATGGATGTCGGCCTTATATAGTTTAGAGCAAAATGGTGCTGTCTTTTGAAGTAGATATTACAGTGATTATAAAACTTATCGACGACCAAAATGTCCATGTTATAAAGTAAATTTACGTATGAGAATTAAGAAGCATATCTAATTATCATGGACACCTCTGAAAGAATATTTAATATGTCTTTTATTAAGTTTTTTGATAGGTAAATAGATTAAAATTACCTTGTTGATGAAGCTCGATTTACCAACATTGGGGAAGCCACAGATAATAATTGTTCTGGTGTAAGGATCAATGGATGGCAGACGAGCTAAATGTTGTCGGACCTGGTGACAGGAAATTGTATAGAAATAAGAACATTGTTTGATACAAACTTGACATAAATTGTTATATGTACTTAACATTATTTTGAGTTCTATGAAACTATGGAACATTTAGCCTTTGCTGTGTAGGGAGATAGAGGCATACACAACCACTTAAGTATGCCGTCACATAGAAATTACAGTGAGAGTTTTTGTTTCATTCTGTGAACCTGTAAACAATATTTTTATGGGATTGTCTTCAAGCACATTGGAATTACTATAAAACTGGGCTATTATTTTGTATCTAGTAAAAAAATACCGTTCTGCTACAGAAGAAGATCAATCCTCATACTAACCTGTTCTAAGTAAGTCAGGTTAGCGGCCTGTCGTTTCATTATTGTGGCCATGCGGCCGAGTGCGGCGCGTTTGAGCTGCTTGCATCGATACAGTGAATCACCAAATTTAAGGAGGCGGACATAATCCTTTGCTACACTGCAAGAGAGGTAAAAACATTTCACTATTTCAATGCAAAGTTTCAAAGCAAGGAAACCAAACTGTGTGTGCTACAACTTTATGCAACAAGTGTAATGATATTGAATAGATACTTACTTATCAATCAAATGTCGAGCTGTATTGAGCTGACCGAGAC
>DWDX01005953.1:0-10060 GCA_018245675.1 Agara michaeli | reverse complement strand
GAACCAATGTGACCTCATGTTAAATCTCTATTAAAATCTTCCGATAATTTCGTTAACCATTAATTTGATGTTATTGTGCTTGTATCATTTTGTGTGACATACAAATTGATATTGAGATGCTATTTAATCCAACTGCGGTCTGTGCAAGCATGTTCCATGCTTGCATCGCAGCAAATAAGCATTGATTTGTCAGTCTTGTTTTATGTTTCAATAACCTGCTTACAGAAACAAAAAAAGTGAAAAGACGTAATACATTTTAATTAACACCGAAAACTCGGGAAGCCAAAATCTTAGCGAATCTATTCGTTAGATATAATATCAAATGTAGAAGGTTAAGGTTGAATATAATATGTATGTATATTATTACATCACAAGTAGGTAAATAGAAATACCCGTGCTTGTAAATAATTAATTGGTAAACGCGATACATCTTGTAAACTATACAATTATTAATTATTTTTTTTGTAGATTTTAATTAAATAATTTAGTTTAACAATTAACTAGTCGTGCCCGTGACTTCGTTCCCGGTTGAATTTAATAATTTTATTTTATTCTAAAACAAAAATAGCCAAAGTTCCTCCTTATTACATCAGCTATCTGCCAGTGAAAGTACTGTCAAAATCGGTAAAGCCGTTCCATAGATTAGCCGGAACAAACAAACAGGCAGACAGACAAGAATTGTAAAAAAATGTTATTTTGGTATATGTACCGTGTATACTTACATATGCATTTAGCAAAAAGCCGTTATTTTAATATTACAAACAGACACTCCAATTCTATTTATTTATATAGATGAAACAAAATCGGATGCGATTACGTAAGCTAATGACAGTTCACAAAGGAAGCGACGTGTCGCGGAACGTCATATCGTTTCTTTTATTTCTTTCTTCTTTCATATCGCGTCGACATTCAACTACAGATGATATCGTATTGCGACCTCCAAGCTTCGATTTTCTGCTGTCAGCTGTCTGCTGTCTGCTGCTGCTGCTGTTCGAGCTGTCATTTATAATACCAGTTTGGCTCAATAGTCACTAAATGAATAATTTATAATTTGATTTACTATTTGAATTTTGAATTTGAATTTGAACTTGAATTATTATTACTATTATACAATCCCTCTGGGTCCATGACGGGGTGGACAGAAAGGACTGAACTCCGAATGTCTTTTATCAAAAACTCGCTATATAAGAATTGATATATCGTTAGAGAATTTTACTAAGAAAACTTAAGATTTGCCAACCGCCGGATGGAACTGCGATGGCATCCAAGTCGATGTTGTTTTGTGTAGAGAAGCTTTTGTCATATTTTGCCGTTTATGCCCTATAGTCGGGTAGTGAGTACTTGTGGGGAATGTTAGCGAGTATTAGGGAAAAGATAGAGTCAGACAAAAACTGTTATTCTCTTTTAGAACGGGTTTTTTATGTCAATAAACGAACTATGGAACAAGTTTGTTTGAATATGTTTGTTTTTTTTTAATCCTACAAGAAGAACTGCAAATAAACAATTAATTTGTACGCGTATAAGAAAACAGAGTAATAGTATTACAAATACAAAATTAGTATAATAAAATAATGGAACAAATGGACTGGTATAACATAAGTGAATAACGTATCAAATCACTCTGACGTTCAAGTTCAAACGATACCACAGCACGACCGCGCGGGAGAGGCTCAACTTTCGCTGGACTGAAGGCGAGACGAATGTGCTATACAAATTGTATTCGAGTATTCAGAAACATTGTTACGTAAGTATATTAAAATGTGTATTGAAAAGGTCGTAATTTTTAAAAACAATAACAATGTACACTCAATTGGTTATATAACGAATGTTCGAGTTTAAAAAAATCGATGCTAATTCACTTTAAAGTTTAATTTTATTCAAGGAATATAATGAAAAATTGGCTAAACTAATCACTTTTAGTAGTAATAATAATGATATACTATATAATTACTATTTACCATCAAATAGCTCTACAGAAATGTTTTATAGTAGGAGAGCGGTACGTTATACTGGAGTATATTTTTACCGAACTGTTGTAGAGAAATTCGTTATGCGTAAAGTTAATGCTTAGGTAATGCCACAGAAGGCAACTATTACCATACAAAAAAATCTGTTACTTAGCCAGACATGTATGTGTTTTGTACAAACGAAGAAGCCATGTTTTGTTTTAATTGTAAGCACTGGTATAAAAGCTTTAAGGAAAAAAGTGTGTATAAAGCAGCACCAGTAGTTTAAAACGGGTCCACCCACTTCCGTTTGTCTTCTATTGTTCTTGAAGAAACAAAAGTTTACCTTCAGTTTTGTAGCAAGTGGATTGTGCTTTTGAATCCGTTTAAATATTGTATTAAATTTTGTATTACAGTATTCTCGACTTCAGGAAGAAGTTTCTTAAACATTTCATTTCTTTCTTTACATGGTTCGTATCTTAATTTACCTAAAAAAGTACTGACATTTGATGTGATTGTAATATTTGATATATATAATATATGATACGTGTGATTATTTTAATATTACGCTGGAGATAATGAAACTTAGATCTTCGATTAAGCTAAATGAGAATTGAATTATTGATATATGTACATAATTATAGGCGTTTTTGGTGGATTTACGTTTTGGAATGAGACATGGTGGTGGATGATTTTAATAATTTTATTTAGAAAGATAATGGTTTATATTTTAAGAAGCTTATCAGTAAGTGTAACGAAGTTTTCTTAAACACCCTGTAAAACAAACTCTTGCGAGATAGTCAAATAGATTAGAAATCCATTTGAACATTTCGATCTGAGGACATAAACTTCGATAGCTCGCCACGTCAAGAAGGCAACTTTAGATGACTGTTTCCATAGGCGATCAGAGTTTTGTATGATTTCACCTTAGTTATTATGATAACTGAGGTGAAATCGGTTGTTCCTGCATCAATGCTGATGCACCTTTTCGCAGGAGGTAGTACTCAACCTAAAAAGGTTTCACAAAACGTATTTTATTATGACTGATGTATAATTACAAAATAGGCTTCAATTGTCATACCCTGGAACTAATTTACAACATTTTCTAACGGTTTGCTTTAGTGTCAAATACACTTTCTCTCAAATCAGAAGACCTTCAATTTTCTACTTTATTAGATTTATGATAAACTTTTAAATAACATTCAAATAAGTACGTAAAACCACCACAAATCATCCACTTGTAAATATTACACATATAAACGCTTTTCTTTTAAAATGCATTGTTTTCATGTTTGAGTCTATGAAATTGCCGTATGAAATGTGGGAATGGAGAAAGCTCCTTACCCTTAGACCGATTTTATGGTATAAACAGGGTCGGGACCCGATACCCGGATAGTTAAAAGGTTGTGGAACAATCGAGAGCTCGTGAGAACACTCGGCCACTTCAAGTTAATGCACCTAACTCGGTCTTCGACAAATAGTAAGTGAAGCGAGCACCGTCTCGTCACGAATCCATGTCGATGCTTCGATGTAATTTGGTTTTCTTGCGTCCAATAGACATGCTGTGTATACAAATATGGTATAATATTAAACGATTTCGTTTATTAGAATAGATAAAGACTACTGTCGACTGACAAAAAATAAGTGAAATAATCACCGTCTCGTCAATGTTTACGTAATAAAAGCTTTGAAAGACGTAAACGCATCAACACTTGTTTGTATGATCATTTTCTTCAAGTGCTTTACAAAAACTAGCTATTGATGTTGTTTTCGAATTAACAATTTATTTATAAGTTATAACGTTAAATAACTCAGTGGTGTTTCGCATCCCATAGGCGTGTATAGGCGAAACAATTCTAAAAGGTGTAGTGGAGAATTTAGTAACAGTTTATCTCTATACTGGTAGAAATGGCAAAGGTTTTAATGAAAAGTTCATAGTACATATGCATGAATCCTACGACACAACTGTACGCTACTAAAATATTACGATACCATCAAACTGCACTTATGATTTCTGCTGCATCATTGAAACTACATATGAATGTAAATGCTGTTTATACACAGCGCACCAATAACCAAACCGTAACATTGAATATGTTCCATATCCTAGCGATATATATAGCGATAGCCTAGCGGTTTAGTGTTCAGCGTACGATTCCGAGAGTCTTGGGTTCAAATGGCACGCACCTCTGAATAAAGAAAGTTATGTGCATTTTTATAGTCAAATATAACTTGCTATAACGGCGAATTATAACATCGTTTGGTAACGTGGACGCTTTGGATTTCTCTGGAATGTTCTAGAGAATGTGTGAAGTATATCGACCTGAACTTGAACAACGTGGTGAACTATGGCCTTAACCTGTCTCATAATGTAAGGATACGTGTTAACAGGATTTTGAAAATATAAAAATAAATATTTTATTTGAGTTTTTACATAAGTTTATTCCCCTATGATTAAATGCTAATTTTGTGTTAAAGTTAGGTATATACTCAAACGAACTCCAAGCTAGACACGGATATGAGTCACGTCTTTATCTTTGCGTTATCGTCAACTAAGACTTGTGCTCTTATGTTTATTATTTGCATCCGACAGAGTGCACGATCTTGGGTATTATTAATATGCAGAGCGGATATTAATATACTCATTAATTTTTGAGATGCGGTTAAAAAAGTCTCATGTATTATCTACATAGGTAAACGGATTTCGGTTACGTCGTATATATTTTCAAGTGCATCTTCTACTAGTACTAGTAGTATTCTTCTCTAGTACTAGTAGTATTGGAATCATTTTAAACAGAGTTTTGTTTTGATTGAGACGAATTACAAACCTTAATTTTTTTGTTATTTAACATTATTATTAATCTGTTGTTAAGAACTATTGAAATATGAATGTTAAAAGAAATAAAAACAGTTATTACGCAGAAGATTCAGGTGAAGTTTGCAAATGTAGTTTATCATAAAATATTATATTAACTTTCCTTTTTATGATACCTCAGTCTATAAAATTAATGCACTTTTTACTCTTTAGTTTTATACGAAGAAACATTTTAATTAAACAGCTTCTTTGTTCCAGTGTTGGACACGGTCCTTCCTCTTATAGTGGTATGGAGAGGCAGTTTTTTCAAAAGTCAAAAGGTTTTAGGCAGTCAGTGGTATAGCTATATTTTAATAATTATTGACTCGAGTAAGGAAATTATATTGTAAATGGTTCGTAATAGAGTCTAAGTATTGGCAATGTACAAGGTAGAAGCCCCAATGATTGACAAGTAGAGTCCACCCACAACAGCGTAGGTGGGCGCTCGAGCGAAACATGATTTTTTATCCTTTTGCCCCAAGCTTCGAACAACCCTTCATTTGCCGAACTCAACTAATTACTTTATACCCGTTTGTTAATATATTTTTAAATACCATTCTTGTATAAATAATGACTCCCACAGAAATATAGTTAACAATGTATTTTCGAAGCTCAACAGACATGTGGATACGTTCCTGTCAGTTTTGATAATTTCCATTTCGATTCTCATATTATTTATTTTAAACAAAGAATAGGACGTTAATTTAAGGTTGATCTTCGATCTCAATCATTTTATCAACGAAGTTGACGTTATTTACAATTATTAATGGTTTGCTCAAATTCTGACTGATTTTATTATTACTACCATTACGCTAGGTCCCCAACGGGGTAGGCAGAAAGCACTGTGAGCCAATTTGTAGTATTATATCTGCCATTAAGCCATACTTGAAGAAAACATGATTAAAGAGGCGAAATATGGACATAAAATTAGCAACATACGCCAGCCACCTGTGCGTCGAATATTTCTAAATTGGGTGCCAAAAAACCCTTCTGGGAATTTTATTGGGTGTCCGTTACTTTGACACAACTTGCATTTTAAAGTGCTATAAAAGTAAAAGTTTAATATTTGAAGATGTAACAGTTAAGATAAGCGACGCGATGCGATCCGACGCCACCTGCACTCGCCTCACGAAAAAACCCCCGGCACGCCATTCTGCTCCTAACTACAATCAATTTAGAGGCTTATTTCCAGTGAAAGCTCGCCCCCAAAGGGAATACTTGATGTGGTAATCTGGTATGCCAATGCCATGCCAGTGGAGCTGCCTGCATTACACAGCCTGTGATGTGACTATTAAATATCAATATATTATAAGGGGGCGAGTTATTTTCGATCGCTATCCTTGATATTAACACCTTGTTTATTTATTATAATTCCGAGAGCTTTTTATTAACAAGAACCTTTTGATCTCCCCAGCATCTGCCCCACAGATATTTTGAGCCAATTGTCATGGTAATGATTAATGGATGGTTTAAAAACTGAATATCCAGAATCGATACTATTAAATAATCGACCTCTCGAAAGCCAAAAAAGTGGTGAGAAACAAACTGTAGGGATTGGAAAAAATACGTGTATCATTTAAGTTAATTAAATATATTTTGTAAACGGTTTTTTTTTGCGACCCACTGTTGGGCGTGGGTTACTTGCTGCAGATGCTTGACTGAACACGGCGTGATTTTATAAATAACATAAGGTAACGTAACGTGACTTTTGAAGAACTATAGTTATTTAATAATTATCTGAGGAACCCTCATTTTCATGTTGTTTTATTATGAGTGGTATGAAAAACGGGGCTCCTAATGATAAATGATCATCGTTGCCTCTTGCAACACGGGAAGCATTGCTAGCGTATTGGCAGCCCTTGTAACTGTAATTGTTAGATGAATTATAACTATGATCCTAATGAATCACAAGTTGAAGATTTATATTGTCACATGATCACAATCACATGATAATAATTGATCACAATGTATTACAAAATTAACAATTTATAAGCTTACTCAAATAAGCATGCAATATTCCTATTTTTCAAACCTAGACGAAAGTCTCTTAATACAAAAACGAGGAGAAATTGCGATATCTCTCTCTACGTACAGCGATACAAAGTAAAGCTTGTATAATAGAGTTTTAGATCCTAATTAGTTTATATAGCAGTATCATTTATTCTGATGTTAAATTATAGGTGTCCTTGCTGAGGACAGCTCTTTTATATTACGGTGAAATGGAGGATACAAGATTGCCCCGATTCGGTTTGGACACACTAATAACCTAGAAACGAGAGGTTTTTTCACTGTCAGCGAACATCCAGTATGAAACGATTCATACATGTCCCCTAAATGGGCCTCGTTTACTGGAATATTCTAGATTCGTCGAGATATTCTTGGGAGACGTACGCCGTAATAGAATTATGTTAGGATCGTAACAATAATAAATGGGTCGATTTCACACATGGCTATCTGATTCCAAATTATGAAATTAAATGTTTGTGTTACGATAAGGTGATAAACATACGTAATATACATACGATATAATACTTATATAGATATTTTCATGACATCCATATACAGAAAAACAAATGTGTTCATCACATAAAAGTTTGTTCCGGGCGAGAATCGAACCCAAGACCTCCGGTTTTGCAGTCAAGATCTCTAACCAGTTAGTATGTAGTAATCCAAGAATATCATATACAAACACTCATACTACCCTCATTACTGATTTTTATTTACGTGACATACTGTATTTCATTTCTAAACACCACTAAACTTAGAGCGCTTGCATGGAATGTATACAATGAATCCGATTTCTCTCTATTCACAGCATCTATCGACTTGATCGGGTTTCGAGCAGATACCATCGACCTCTATACAAACAAGGGGTCAGATGATTCGTGAAATAAGAAAATTGAATACTCTACGAACAATATCATGCTCGTGAAAGTCAAACAAATATTGGCATATTTTTTTATGACTTTTCAATCGTTTTCATTGTTCGCCTTGACCTAAAATAAACTACATTCCTATAGTAGCAATATCATTTGAAGTAAACTATGCATTTAGATTTTAATAATTGACATTGGTATCTATTGGAGAGTTTTTTCAAAAGGGCATTTTAGCAATTTTAAAGGAATATCCATCAAACAAAGTATATCAAACAATCTATAAATGATCTTCAAATCAGTTTTTTAACGTTGACTCAGCACAAATAATATTTAAGGAAGGCTAAGGTCTATAATCGAGTGATTCTTGATATTTCTTATACAAGAAAAATTTATTTGAAATTTAATTTACGAACCACCTGAATAAATAGGGTAATTTACAAAGTGTTTTATTGTGTCGTACACTGCAAAAATGTATAGACACTGCTAGTAAAAATGTGAGTATGTAATATGTGTACGAAATGAATACGATACGAATCTCAGTCTCTCTAAAAATATTACGTTTTTGTTGTCACAATATTGTACCAATAGGCAATAGTTCTCCTATACTACTGTATCTAGTACAATTTATATCTGACAATATAGGTAACAAACTTAATGGACAAATTAATCACATCGCATTTAAGATCATATCAAAATTCCGTAAAGACGGCATTTTTAACGCCGATTAAGTTCTTACGGTATTACAATCAATTATTAAAAAAGGATATCCATTTGACAAAGTAGACAGGACTGAACAAAGTGTTAAGGTGGCTTCTCACGGTGCACGATTTTAAGAACGAAAGGACGGGCGACCTCGGAAGTCGACTAGGTTACTGGCTCACTCCATGTCCCGTACTTCGACAATCGTTCCCGCTTCGTCACAAAAACACCCGGCTATACCGCATCGGTACGTGTTATAAGGGTTTTCGAAAACCCACCTTAACACATTACATCTAATTCGACCTAAGCTTTTTGTAGATCAACATCAAGTTAGACACTATGACGCACCTCCAACCGCTCGGCCATCTTCATCTGTCATTTCGGAATTATTAAAGAGAGAAAAAAACAAAAAGGAATAACACGACGTACACAGTAAAGAAAAAACTTGAAGCACCCGCTAGGTTGATGGCAACTTTATCCTTTTTCTGACACAAACTTTTTGATCGGATCTTTGCGCCCAAAGGGCAGCGTTTTTTAGGACGAAATGTTTATGTCATAAAAATTTAAAAGAGAACGCTTTTTTGTGAGAACTATTTGGGGCAATAAAATATTTCCGTTATTAAGGACAATTTATTGCTGGGTGTCCATTAAAATGTTATTTGAATAGTGGGTTTTGTAGCCATCGGTTAGGCCGATTTATAATGTAATGAGGACCGTGAACGAATGTATTTTAAATAAAATGATGTCGTTATAAAATATTCAATTGTCAAGGACGACGCCAGGAATAGGCATTTTCGGAGAAGTTTGTTTGAAAATCATAAAATTAGAATTTGTTATGATGATATAAAAACTTTATGAACGAAGAACTGAACCGAATGTAGAACTAAAGCTAACCTAAATATTTTATAATAGTAAGAGTTATTTTTACCCAAAAATTTCAACATTTAAGAACATTATTTGTTTAAGAATTATTTATATAAGAACTTTGTTTTTTGACTAAAGATTTAGAGCAAGATTCAACTCCAGTTTACTTATTCAAACCCTAATTTGAGCTCTGATTTACATTTGTTCCATTACGATTGCTGTAGAATAAGGTAAAAAAAAAATACACAATACACACACAACATAAGCTCGAAATAGGACAAAATTTAAAGAATTAAAAAAAGCTAAATTTCCCTAGTATTTGGGGCAAAGTTCAATCACTTCGAAGGCATTATTAAAATTTGAAATGTATTGTATAATTTAGATTAAGGATACGTATTATATATACAGATTTGTATTCTAAAGTAATTATGATTTGTAACTACTAATTAGAAATCTACTAAAAATATTTTTTACGAGCAACACATTAGTATCAAACAGTAGTAATTGCCAATGTTACTGCCTACATATTGCTCACGTTCAAGTGGCCACGCACATTAAATTCACACTTGCGTTTTAAATTGCCAATAGGTCATAAAGTCTGTCGGGTTCTTTTAGCACCTCAGATTACCAGCCATTATTGAAAACTAATAAAAAAACTCGAACACCTGCATTGTTATTGCCGTTTCGTGTTATTATTTGAGTGATACATTGCATATATTTAAATTGTAACCTAATATATATATTCAAAGACAAAGACAAAGACAAAGACAAAGACAAAGACAAAGACAAAGACAAAGACAAAGACGTTTATTTGCACAAAT
>DWDX01005952.1:0-10060 GCA_018245675.1 Agara michaeli | reverse complement strand
GGGTAGGCAGAGGAGTGTAGTACACCCCCACATTTCACCAGTTACGTTTAAGTCCCACAATGGAATAGGTGGTGAGTATTTTAACTTTAGAAATTGAAATATTCTATAAAATGTTAGAAAAAACTAATTCTATAGTCTACTGTTTTCATCACCTTTCTAAAACGATCGATTAACGATTTAAAATTATTCATTTATTTAACGAATTCTATTTACTAAGTATCGAGGTTGCGTAATATTAAACTAAGCGTTTTATTGTAATTCGTCCCATTAAATGTAAACTATAGCTACTGTTATACCAGAAAAAGAAAATATGGACGGGCGTAACGTTATAACAATGAATTAATTTAATTTGTGCCGTTACATAAAACTGTTGTAACATCTATCATCATGAATGGGGGAATTGGGGTCGTAAGTAAACTACATCAATATAATATTCAAACTGAAAGCGTATCATATCACAACGCATTTATCCAATTTTTCACGTGAGCCATTTAGGGGGGGAGGGACTCGAGTCAAATCACACGCAATCTGACGCGGGGGAAAGGTGGGATCTTGGGATATATCACGTATTTCCCCCCGAAAGAAACAGTGTACAATTGCGAGAAAAATAATGAAACAAATTAAGTTTTGTAAGGGGGCGAGACAAATTTCACGACATCTCGTCAAGAGCGACTGGTGTCGAAAATTTGCCAAAATAACCTCACTCAATTTATGGACTCTAATTTGATATAGCACTCTAATAGTGCGATGGGCTTTGTGTATAATACAAATTATATTCCTAATACCTTCGATTAACAATTATTAGCGAAATATATAATTAATCGAATTCTAATACGTATACATGGGGTTTTGAAAGGTTGAGTTATTTAAATATCCTTTTAATATATCCTGGATGACATAATATACCTTATAGCTCTTGTTGCGCCCGCGTCACAGATAAAATCAAATAAAAAAATGCAGATTTCTTCCTTTTCTCTATAATTAAGATATAATATATCAAACTGTGAATACGGAATAAATACAGATATTACCTAACAATAAAAAAAATCCGGAAAAAAAATAATTTTCTTTTTAACACTTTTCTATATGCCAATATTCATCTCTCTGTTTACAACCCCTGTGTAATAACTTCAGACCCAAATGTAATGACGTCGCAGCGGCGAGTTTGTACGGTGCAAAAAAAGTATTATCCGATTTTTAATACACTGAACGATTGCTCACAACAGTAGCTACATCTATATCTCTATGTAAATAAAAAAAATACCGTATTTAATCAAAAATGACATTATCGCTTTTCAAGCGCAATGGTTGCGCAACAAACTCAAGGATATAAATCGAAGAAAAATATTTAACGCACGTCAACAAATCTACTGTAATAAGTAACGTTATTTCAACAAATTGCTAATGAATAATTAATTGGCGTTTTACTCTCCTTAAATATCAATACGAAGCATATGGCGTACTGTTTAAAAATGATTGAATTACTTACGTTTAGTTAATATCGTTTTTATTGTAAACTTATTTATGCCATTATTTGTATTTCATCAACTATTGGATACTCTAAGGTACTATGATATGATTAAAATTTCTTTTTATTATATTTATTTATGTAAGTACATATTTAGTGAATTTTATTGTTTGTTAATTATATTTTGCAAACGAACTCGATAATTATGGTAAGTTAATTTTCCTTTATGATTTTAATGTCTTTTAATTACCATATTCGAACATAATATGTGTGAATATGTACCTATGTAGGTACAATTGCACCGAAGCTTACCTGTCAGAGTTATTATCATGTATAATTACCATTGAGCACCATACGATTGTTATTTGTTTGTGTATTTGATAAATGTGAAAAAATAGATTACGAAAAGGTGGCGTGAAAAGTGTTTAAAATGACAACAGTTAACGTATTACCACAAACTTATTTTTCAAAGTGTAACCTTATGTGTGGTGCTAAAATCATAAAATATAACAACAATGGCGTCATGGCTCTAAGAATCGATACATAAGTGCATATTCCGTTGTGTAATTCTGTTATAGATATATATTTAGAAGGATATAGATATATAGGTACATATATATGTAGAAGGATATAGATATATATGTAGACGGGAAAATTGCGATGAATTAGCTATTGTCGATAGTGATTTTATTTTTTTCACATTTAACATAGGAGTGAACTCTGTCGTTCATTCTTCCCAGTAACAACAAATTGCTTGCAGCTTGGTTTGAAATGTTCTTGTACGTGTAAGCGTATGATAAATTTTTATCATAATAATCAACACCATAATGCTAGTCAGTCCTTAGACTTTAAAGCACAATAACATTATTTACAATAACAAAGTAATTTACAACGTCTCCAACAAAGAGAGTACTTAAACAATATTTGTATCTAATCAAAACATTTTTATAAGTAATCGAACAAACTTGTATTTCTAATCAAGCTTTAGTAAAGCTAAAAATGAATTTACACGAGTGAATGATCAATTAAAGCGTCAAAATGTCGAATAAGCGATAAACTTGATCTTTTTCATAAGCTAATCAATTTATTATTGCAAATCGATATAAGTTTATTGCGACATGGAAGTTCCCAGACCCTATTGAAATACTTTTAATTTAATTCTACTAATTTAGGAGCTTCGTAATATTATCGTTTGTTTAGTAACTAGAATACCTATAAACTACGTCGATTCGAAATCACAATAATACAGTAGAGCTAACCGTTATATCACCGATTTACCCGTGCGCTGTGTTTGAACACAATTGATCGATTTGACACTAAGTGTTCGTGGCGACACGTCACATGGGGGGCACGTGACAATCACGCGAGCTATACGGGAGCCTGCAGGGGCTCGTCGGTCGCGGATCAGCTGGGTTGTTCGTCGCTTTCGCGGTGCACGAGGACGCGCACGACGGTGGGGGCTGCGGTGGGGGGAGGTGCGGCGTCCGGGGACGCTTCGGTCACGAGGATGCTGACGGCGTTGGTGGCGTGCGGGGAAGGGGTGCGCGCGCGCACCGGCGTCGTCGCCTGGCGTGCTGAGTTGCGACGTGAGCTCAGGCGAAGTGAACCTGAAAAACAGTTGATATTCATCATAAGTAGGGCCCGGTTTAGTAATCGGACAAATCTTGTCCTTGTCGCTTACCGTATTATTTTTTTTAAGTTGCCAGTAAGATTTATTTTTCTAAACGACCTGAGTAACTGTATGGGTCGTTGGACTTAGGTATACCACATAAGAAAAAGAAGTTAGAAGTATAGAAATTGCTCACTCTCTATTATATGGAAATATGTATCAAAATATCAATTTTGACTCAATTTGTCCGACTAACAGATTGAAATGGAAAGTAAGTTACACTACTACTTACCATATGTGATTCCCTCAATTGTTAAAAATATATCATAATTCATTAAAATACCTTTTTAAAATTCACGAATAGAACATGCAGCACTCAAGCTACGCTCGCGAAAGACCACGTTATGCCAAGGGTTGGTACAGATACAAACAATTAACGAAATAGTACAAGTAAGCAGTCATGCAAAGCAACACATTAATCCTGTAAATTTCGAGACAGACACATTTTAAAACAACAATTATAGAACAACATAATTTGCGACATGACAGTTAAATGATAGTACAAGTAAATTGATACACACATTCCCTGTAAAACAAAATAATAGTAACCAACTAACAACATAACACATACATACATACATAGGCATAGACTTGTATCGCCCAAACCTTCATATAGTAATTGTAAAATGCCGATAGTTTCAAAAAGTACTTCTGTAATATTTCAGGTCTGATGTGAGTTCCAATATGAGGGTTTGCCGATAACGAAAGATACTATCTAATAGAGAAAGAGACACGAAAAGCCAAACATTTACATATGAACCTGCGCGTTTCGGGCCGACATCTTCGTCAACGGCGTCCTGGTGCCGTAGGAATAGTGGCAGGCCGTATGCCGAACGTCTTCTTGGCGGCGGTCCGTCGGAACTGCTCGCTCCCTAGAATTTCAAGAGAACGTAAATAAGTAGATATATATTTCATAAAAGATTGCAGAAACAACAACTTCATCCACATAATTAATCATTTGTTATCTAAACTGGTAATTTGTGATAGTTTTCCATAATTCTTGAATTTGTACATTGTAGGGGTAAAATATAAATAGGGGTCATTCTTGTGAACAGTGCTTGTTCTACTGCAGTGAGTGGTAACACATTTTTAATATAATACATTGCTAACAAATAATTGGTTACCTGTTCCCCGGTCGATGAACCAGGTAATAAAAGGAGTGGTAAGTTGAGCCAAGCACCACCCAGTTCACTAACATCCGAAGCATCAGAAGCCCTCGAGGACTTGCGACTAGAAGCATGGGAACCTCTTCGCACGTGCAGCAAGGCACTAAGGCGGCCACCCCATCCGCCTCCCGGTGACCACTTAGTGCTCTCTTCTTCCTGGGAAGGACTTCTGTTTTTTTGCCTGTAAAATCCAAAAGGCAATACTATTCATACTAACAAATATAATGCACGAGATTGAAAGAGAGAGGTGAACGCGACGCCGTATACGTGACTCTGTCTAGAACTGTGCCAATAAAATGAATAACTTCGAAATAAGTCTCCCTCTGTGAAGCAAAGCGTCAAGGTGATCGTGATAAATATTCGGTACATTTACCTATTCTGCACTGGAGCAGCCTCATGGGTTACCTTTTCATAAGAAGGCGAGGCCTTCGCCTTGCTGTGGGATTAATATGCTGTTATTGTTGTTACCAATTTTTTTTTACCAGTGTATGAAAACAAGCTATGAAATGAATGAATGATAATATTTTGTATTCGTTCACTTTGTTGATTCACTTCACCAGCACCTTGTAAAAATGTGTACAAAAGTAATAATATATATTGAAATATGATTGTCTTACTTGACGTATTCTCTCCAGGTCCGTTGTATTAACCGAGCGGCTTTATCTTCCCTTTTCCATATTCTAGTGCTAGATACTATTTCTAATTCCTTCCTCGTAGGGAATTGTTTCTTAAACTTAATGTCCATTTGCTCTTGTAACTGTCTGAATGTATCTGTTTCTTCTACGTGTCCCAGAACATGTTTAACAAGGGCATGAAGTATGTCTAGGCAATGGATCTTATTTCCTCTAGCTATTGGTAGATTAAAACTGACAAGTGCTACTGTATTGGGTTTCGATATACCTAAAGGAGGATCTAGTGAAGCTATGAAATCTGATAGTTGAGCAAAACTTATGAATTGAGTAGCATGAGGATCGTACCTGGTAACAAAGAGGTTTTTAACAGTATAATAACAAGTCAAATTCCAAGGAGCTTGGCCTAGAAGTGAGTCAATTATTTTACAGTTTACTTACTTTGACCATCTAATATAAAACATTTCAAGATCATCTTCCACGATACCAATCTCTTCCTCTTGATGAGCTTGGTTAAAGTTTTCGAGAATGATGGCGATGTACATATTGATCACAATCATGTAACTGATAATGATAAAAGAAGTGAAGTATGTGATTGCCAAGAGTGGACTGCCACAGTTTCCATTTGTGTGCCCATGATCACCCAATTCGCAGTCTGGAGGTTGGATCATGAGTGATTCTAGGACATCGTTCCAACCGGCTGATGTCATCAGGCTAAAACAAGGAGTTCATTCAATTATTTCCTATATTTATATATACAAGATATGAGATATAATTGCCTGTCACACAATACGTTCTTACCGAAAGAGTAACTGCATACTCCTTCCAAATGTTTGAAAATTGACCAAATCGTCCAGAGCTCCCTGTTCTTTAACGTGTCCAAATACGGACATTCCAATAATTGCATAAATAAAGGTTATTAACGCGAGCAAGGCACCGATGTTAAAGAGAGCTGGTAGAGATACTACTAGCGCGAATAGCAGTTTCCTAATGCCTTTAGCGGCCTGAAATTTAAAATAAGAACATGTAAAAAAAAATTACAAATTTCAAATTTGTCTTTCAGTCACAAATTCAGGTGGAAATTTAAATTAAATAGTTGTGGTTTTTTGTAAGAGTAATTGCAATAATAATTACATAATGCCCGCTTATACTCACTTTAATCAGTCTTAAAATCCTCCCTATACGAAATACTCGTACTACTCGTAACAAAGTGGGAGAAATGGGTAAATCTATCATAATGTCTTCCATTACTATGCCCAAAATCGACGCTAGCACTAAGAGAAAATCAAAAACATTCCACGGCACCGTGAAATAGTGGTATCGTAGACCTACAATTTTAACTATTGCTTCTGAAATAGATTAAAAAGAAATTTGTTTATATGATTTCCGTGATATAAATAGATATGAACAACCATAAAATTACTTACCTAAACCAAATACTGTAGTAAAAAACGCGTTACTAACTTCTAATATAAAGAAAACGGAATGCGGTTGGTCGTAATGCTCAATACCCATTGTGAGCATGTTTAAGAAAATTAAAACGAATATTGCTATTTCGAACCTACGAGAATTCGACAAATCGTAGAACATCGCTAGAAACTGATTCCTTGGCCGCTTTATCACTTTCTGTGGCTTCTTCCTGCCCAGCTTTTTCATAGCTGTGTAGTAATGTTTTTGGCTTTCTGTCAGAAACATTTCTAGTACACCGCCTTCATACTGTAATTAAAATCGCAAATGTATTAATTACCACGACTGATAGCCGTGAAAATTTCTTGCCACATTATGTATAAATCTCACCTTTTTCTTGAGCATATTAAAATTATCTATTATTACTCCTATAAATAGATTCAATGTGAAGAATGATCCACATACTATGAATATCACAAAGTAAATGTACGCATAAAGGTTGGCTTCTCTCGCTGGCTGCAAATCCACTCCTCTAGCATCTACAGCGTCGGCCATTACTTCCATCCAACCTTCAAACGTAGCAACTTGAAATAACGCTAAATATGCTATACCAACATGGTCGAACGATATCTTGGAATTGATCCAAGAAAAATTATTATAATAGCACTCCCATCTATCATTTACTATCTGCAAATAAAATGTACGCTGTAAAATTCTGCAACACGGATAACTTACTTATAACTGTAGTCAAAGTTTTAAAAGCTTACCTCTAAAGGTAACAACTCGCCTTCGTTATCAACACACTTGAAGAACTTTCCTCCAAAAAACTGAACACCCATTATTGAAAATATTAACCAAAACACTAAACACACTAGCAACACATTGAATATACTGGGTATTGCATACATAAGAGCGTTCACCACTATTCTCATTCCTTGCCATCGCGATATGGCACGGAGTGGACGTAACGCCCTCAACGTCCTTAGAGATCGGAGCACTTTTAAATTCTCATTTTCTTCAATTAGCAAACTAAACACTGACACCTATAAGTACACAGAATAGTTATATCATATGTTAGATAGCAAGACACATAGGTATTAAAAACATTATATCGATACTTACAAAAACTATAGTAAAGTCTAGTAACGTCCAAAAACTTGTGAAATATCTAAAGAACCCCAGCGCTATCCATTTAAGAAACATTTCTATGACGAAGATCATGCAAAATCCAAGATTGGTCCAATAAAGTATTTTCTTCAAAGGCTTGTTCTTTTCGAGGTGTATATCTTCAAAGCACAGAGTGATACTAGAAGCAAATATGAGGACTAAGACGAACCACTCAAAAGCAGGTGTGTCAACGTAACGAAGAATATACGTGCGAATAAACATCCATCGCTGACCTAGTCTGGTCCGAATGCACGCATCCCAACAAGAGCTACTGTAACAAATTTAATTGGAAATTTGAATTATATTACCGTTTATTTGAAAAAAAGTAATGTTTTTATACAACTTACGTTTTATAGCATTGGCGAGGAAAGCAATCTTGTGGAACTTTAGGCTCTTTTTGCTTTCCAAACCCAGGAAAGTTCCCCATGGCATCGACATATTGACCTTTGGAGTTTTTTCTTCCACCTACGGTTAATTCATCTACATAAGAAACTAAAGTTTGCCAAGGATGCTTCATGTCTTCCTCGCCTGGTCTACTTAATGGATCATTAAATAAAATATTTGGTGGCTGCTTTTTGAATTTTTCAGGTGTCGTTCGACTTGATATTTGAGCCATTTCATAATGCTCATTTTCGTCTAAAAAAGGATAAAAAGTTAGATAATATTTTCAAATGCCGCTGTGTATGAAATATTTTTTCAATTACCTCTTGAATCGGATGGCTGAGTGTGATATCCCGAAGACATTTGATTCAATAACCTCTGAGCTACAACCTGATTTTCCGTAGACGACGTTTCGTCTAGATTTTCCTTTGAATCTTCTCGAATGCTCGTTATTTTATGTTCAGTTGCTAAATCTCGAACGTCTTTTAACGTTTCTTGGCTACCATGGTTGACGTTATTGCTAGTTTGGTATAAATGAGGGTACGCAAAATCAGAACCTACGGAAATTGGCCTGTAAAGAAGATAAAAGATACATTATAAAATCATGATAACCCTGTATTATGATATGTTAATAATATTACACAGTACCTATTCAATGCTTCTTGATAACTATGACTATAAATATTGTCGTGGGGGAATATAATGGTTTCCTGCATAGAACCTGAGAATCTTTGTTCAGTTGAAATTGGCGCCTTTTGTTCCTTCATGGCGCGATGTTGAGTCATAAATTCGTTAACTAACTCTTCTAACTTAGATTTTTTTTCAGTCTCTTTGCTTTTCGATATGAGGAAACCTTTTTTTCTTACAATAGAACGTATCCTATCGAAACTTTTAGCTAATTTGGAATCTTCACCTACTTCCTGCAAAATGAAAATAACGTCTCGTTATAATTCACTTTATCGCACTCACACCTGCAAAGGAATATTATAAATCTAACAAAAAAGTTAACAGTATATTATTTACTAAAGAATATCATCAAAATATTTACCTCCTTCCTATTCTTAAGTTCCTCACTATTAAAGCTATTGAGCAGCAAGGCAAGGAAGAGGTTGAGCACCATGAAGTTACCCATAACGAGGGCAGGAAGGAATATGAAGAAACAGCTCTCTGCTCCACTAGCCTGTTCAGCGCGCATGCAGTCCCATAATGGCTCGATCCACTCGCCGCACAAAATCCGGAATATCATCATGAACGAGTGGAAAAAGTCGTTGAAGTTCCACCTTCGGTTCACAATAGTACATTACGATAGGAAAATTCTAAATCAAAGATTGACAATAGATTTGTATTTGTACAAAAATGTCATGTTTAATTTGTATGCGAAATTATTAGCCACAAAACGGTTAGACAATTTATATGGTAATGGAATAAATATTTTTATTACTTTAATTATTTTGCACGTATTGGTAGTAAATACAGCTCTCGCTGTCGTGGATTAGTGATAAGTTATAAAGCAATATTGTAAGGTTTACGAATGTTTCTATGATATATTTTCATACCTGGGCACAGGATCCGGGTCGAACTTGTCAGGCGTGTAGGACTTTGAGAACAACTGCATACCGATAACAGCGAATATGTATATAACTATTACTAACACAAAGGTCAAATTACCGAGTGCACCTATCGTTGATATTATAATACTCAATAACACTTTCATAGTAGTCCAAGACTGAGCTAACTTCAACACTCGCAACTAGAAACAAAAGAATATTGTTAAAGAAATTACGCCAACAGCTTTTTATGTTGCTGTTTTGATTTTGAAATTACATTAAATTTACGGACACAAAGTTATTAACAACATATCATTTTAATTTGTTAATGCGGATTATATTATATTCAACGGTAACTTACCAAACGGAGGCCACGTAACACAGATAAGCCATCGACAAGTTCAAATATGAGATCGAGAAGACTGGCTGATACTATAATTAGATCGAATATATTCCATCCACATGCGAAGAAGTCCTTGCTCATTGCCATCACTTTCATAATACACTCCAAGGTAAATATCGACGTGAATACCTGGAATATTCAAAACAATTTATTTATTTATTTATTGCATATATCACACAATTACACTTTACAGGCAGTAATAACATGTGATGCCCTGTTAGGG
>DWDX01005951.1:0-10060 GCA_018245675.1 Agara michaeli | reverse complement strand
CCACACAGAACAAACAAATGCTTGTTCTGTGTGGGAACCGAACTCACGACCTGTGAGTTAGCAGTCAGCTTCTCTACGCACTAAGTCAAGAGGCCGGTCAATATTTGTCTACTATATACCAACCCTCTCACTATCAGAGTAGACGTGTGTCCAGCACCAGACCAATAAAAAGGGTCGAAAAAAATAATGTACTTATATGTATATATAAAGATATTACACTTACCTGGTGTAAATTTCACTCCGAACCATACTGACATGGGCATGATCCCGTGGTGGATAACATGGAGTTTAGACACTTGGTCGAATTTTTTGCGCAACACAAAGAAAAACTGTAACAATCAAAAACAATATGTATACAATTCGATTGGTCAGTTTTACACCTCAAATTAAGTGTTAAATCTAGGCGCATCTTAACTATTGGGTTAAGTTACATTTCGAAAGTAGAATTTTATTCAACCTTCCGAACCAATATCCGCTCACAGTCACACAGTCACAGCCGACAGACTTAATTACGCCCATTATGACTATGCAATTACATACGTTTATAGCCAGGGCTTGGTCAACACAGCACCATTACGGCTCGCGAAAAAGTATACTCCTTGGTAATAAAACGGAGTCTGGAAGATACTATTTTCGAATTTTAGAATAGTTTATACAGCGCCACACTTACTTAGAAAGTTATAATTAAAAACTTATCTAAATCATTATAGTCAACATTTTTATCATTCCACAGGAAATCGTACAGAGTACGCCGGTATATTTGCCCTTGATTAAAACGCATTATAACCAAGTTAAGCTGAATATGTGCTCGCTCCCTGTCCGGTTAGGAACCGGCGTGTTGGTATAATTAATAATAATGAAATGTAATAGGCGCTGGCTTAATCCTTACCATTACGAGAGGAGACGCGTGTCCTTCAGTGGAATGACCATTACCTTTAATGATAACGATGAAGAAGAATATGTACCCGGTTTATTCATTGAGGAAATAAGTGGCTACAAGACTGGCACATGATTCACTCATATTCTGCACTACAAAATCGTCGTTCTGACAAGACTATAAAACCTTCCAAGATTAGAACACATACATAAGTATATGCAAATGACTATATAACCATGGCCATTTTTGCTGCGGAATTCAAAGGCTATGCAGGCTACGATAGCCTTGATGGGGGAATAAACAAATAAGCCCTGTTCTGACTTGTCATTCCTACTTAGGTATTAGTATGTTCGGGGTGACTAGACCCTGAACTTTGAACTCTACCTACACTGAAGGGCAACGTGAAACATATATTATGGAAATATTTTTCTTATAGACAACTATAATTCAACATAAAACATATTGTGTGTACAATGTACAACAGTAAAGGTGTCGATACAATGTTCGAATTAGCATCCTTTGAGTAATGCGGGCACGTGTCGGAGCGACTTTTTATAAAAAATTTATTCGAATGCAACAAACATAGTGCTATTATTTTGGAACCGGGAACGTATCCCCTGTGCTTCCATATATTTATCGTATCATATTCGCGATATATTTAGGAAACTTCTCCCGTAAGGAGCTTTAACTGTTTCAAAAGTTTTAAAAATATCAAACAATAAATAGGGATTTTAAGATTATGAATACATTATTACGATTATCAACGAGAAAATATATATATACTTTTAATAAACAGATCCCAAGAAATTTTATTTTACATATACTTACATAGTGTTCACATTACTTTTGTGTAAATCGTTTCTATGTACAGATTAATATTTGTTGTTATGTTAGTGCGCAAAGTACATCATTATTGTTATCTTGAAACATAATATTGAAGTATCTATATGTGAAAATTTGATCAGTAACACAAATATTTATATTGTATAAGTCTACATAATGTTGAATCAATACTCACCGTATCGAAGAACTCGGTGAACTTCGAGAAGTAGTACCACCAACATGCGTTAACAGTCTATAAGATCAAATAAATGTATTACTGGCTTTTACAAAAATAACATAAAAATAAAACACGTAATTCTATAGTTGAATAAATATTTTTTTACTAAATATATTTTTAATTAATCTTTATTATTTCTGTTAATCATTTAGACTTTCGGACGAAAAAATTTCAATTGACAATACATTAGAAATAAAGCTTCATGTTATCTTTACAAAAAGGTATTTAAATCTTTCGCAGGTTTTCACTACTAGAACTTCCAATTAAAACTTTGGCCGCGTCTTCAGCAATTGACATGTGACATGCTGCTAATCCGCTCTTATCGATCTTTGGCCACGTAAAGTCATGAAGGCTAAACTAAAATATACTTAGAACTGATAAATAGAAAGCTCCTTACCCGCATTGCTTTAGGAGATTTCGAATAATCTACTGGTTGACAACGAAAACTGTGAGTCGTGAACCATCCACTCATAATACTCTGCAAAAAAATATCCTATTCTTACCATTGTTTTCATTATGACATCTGTATCACAGACGGATTTTAATTACTGTTTAAAATGTGAAATTAACGTATTGGAGGCGATTAGACAGTGTACCTATACATAAATACGAGTATACTATATGTATATAATAAATGCGTCTGTCTTCGTTCCAGATTGATTCGTTTTTGTAGCGAAATTAAATTACCATAATTCTAGAAATATCAAAACATTGTGAGTATCATAATAAGGCATTTAAAGTGATCTTACTGTTGTATTAATAGATGAAGTGTTTAGTAACAGCATATTTACATACGTAAATAGTACAGAGCGAAAATAACGCGATAGACAGAACGTACCTCATAAAACAGCCAGCAGCTAAATATAACTTGGAACAGATTATACCATATTAGTACTCTTTTAAGCTCGAACGGCTTTCTGTTCGCCATAAATTTTGGCCCCAACACCTGTTAAGACAAAAAAAATTTAAGCAACATGCCATTCGTAATAAAAGCAAATTCAACAGGTATATGAAATAACCGAATGTTTTAAGAAAAAAATACGTCAACAATGCGTATGTACACCGTTTGATACTTGCCTTAACTATGAATATATACGTGAGACATATCGACAGCGTGGGAAACGGCGAAGACATTAGAAACCAGTCCTTAACTCTTTGATCACTTTTGTTCTCCATCAAATCGTGGTATCCCGCCACTATCCTACTTAACACCTCCATTTTCACTGCAACAATATTACAAAGTTAAATGAATATAATCTTATTATTAATAATAATACTTATAGTTATATACATTTATGGAAAGGTTGTTATTTACCAAAAATAATCTGTATGTTTACGTAATTCACTGGATCCGTGCTCTACAGCAAAACGAAAGCTCAAACACAACGAATTTGGATCGCACTTAAAACATGATTGGATAGTTTACCGAATGTCAAGGTGGACCGGTCGGAATCTACGATCGCAAATCAGTATTAGGCCTATTAATTAACGCCAAATATTTACTTAAACATGAAAAAGTTACAACACATTTTTTTTTAAATTTAACGCGTGTTATTGTTACGTTCGTGTATTATTCGCTTCTATTGTTAATTGATTTTTTTTTTAAATGCCTTCAATATCATGTAACAACTTTATCATAAAACTTTGATGGATTTGTAATATTGTTTGAAATAGTTACATGATATTGAAGGCATGATATTAACAAATGACAAAATAATTATGTTTTAATTATTATATTATTGCGAAATAAATAGTATTTTTTACTCCACGAATCGTTACCCTCCCGCTTTTCAGAATGGTCGTAGTAGAACAATGAACTAATAATGCATATAATTTTGATTAAATTTAGTTGTATACTTCCATAATTATTATACAATTTCTTTCATATATTGTATTTGTGAATAATAGTAATTGCATCCTTTTGTTATTGTAGCTGACTCAAAGACGACGTCAGGAGCTTTTGTATTTTCCTATGGGAATGTGACATACTCCCGCAGTAAAAATATCGTATAATAATTAATAATATATATTTTTCCTTCACGTATTAATATAATGATTCCACCCGTTAATAACTTATATAATTTAAACAATATTTTTTTGTTTGTATCAGATTCATTATTTTCCTGTGAGAAAATTTGAGAAAATTTCCCGTCGTTAAAATGATCCCATTGCATGACCCCAATGACAAGTTAATCACCATCCAAATATGCTGCATCATATACATCATCATATCATCATAATACATACACAAATATTCCAATAACGAATATTTTAATATATGTTTATAATAAACGTATCGTTTAATCTCCATATAGGTACTTTATTCAAACATTTTATTGATTTTTAAATGTATAATTATGTAAATCATATTAATATTCACATTTTAAAATACGTCTCATCTTTTAGGGAAAAGAAATATGAATTTTAATTAAACACCTTATGATGCTATTGCTAATGTGGGGGTGTACTACAACACTCCTCTGCCTACCCCTTAGGGGATTACAGGCGTTATGTTACCTAATCATGCTATTGTTAATCTGTTTCGTTCCAGCACTCACACATTAGTTATATAATGATATATTATTCCTCAGTAATTGAAAAATAACAAATGTATGAACACATCAACGACATTTACTACAAGTCCAGTTGTAAAGCTAGTTTCATATATCAAATATATCGGAAATAGACAAACGATATCTCCTGGTTTGTTGGGATACATCGTTGTCCGTTTTCTGAAAACCACTTTGGTAGTTTCGTATATCGGTACCTATAGCCATGGGCATATACGAGTATGTATGTATGTACATATATATGGATGAGACGGGGATACACCAGAGCATAGGCGAACAACAATATTCATAATTTGACATAAATAAATACTTTTTAGATCTTACACATTTTATTTAAAAGTACCAACCATGATACGTATGTAATTTTCAATTGACGGAGACAGGCGTTTTCATTTTTGGGCGAGAAGTGCTAATTGCGATTTCCGATCTCACGATTATCAAAACGATCTTAATCCGTCATGTCTTAAGAATTTTTTCTTCTATACGAATTAAGCGAAGCAAAAAACAATGCTAATTGTCTTAATAGCATGCTGTTGTACATTTTTTTTGTTTTAATTTCAACAAGTGTACGTCACACATAAAGGTAATATCATATATTTTATGATGTATAATACAAGTATACACTTTGGTTTTGAAACTACCACAGTACCAAGTAAAAATCTGGTTACAACTTTAAATGGACTCGAGTTATGTCGAACATCAACATGACACAAAAATGGAATCGAATCAGGTGCTACGATATTTATACCTACATATGCCTAGGTCAAAACCTGCTATGCGTTTAAATTTTAATAGATGTAGCATTTTTATATTTGTTGCTTACTCACAAAAGCTCGTGCAACAAAGGTGTTTCGTTATAATTATATATGAATTTAATTAAATTGGCCTTGAAACTAGGTATGATAATCAGAAATAAGTAGTCGATATTATTTTATTAGAATTATTTCGTAAATCACTACAATAAAAAACTGACACGTAACATGTTAGAAAAAAATCAAACTCATTCATAAATGTATTGCTACTCATGTGTATTACCAAAACCGGTACAATTACATACTAGTCCGTCTGCCATATATTATGTAGAACAAGCTTCAAGCTATGAAATTCGAAATACAATAATACAGATACAATACGTACCTACATTATTTAGTTAATTTTCGAATTCATCACACTTTGTATAATTTAGACTTTTAATAGATTTCGACAATTATGTGATTTTACCAAAATGTAAATAAAAGTACGCTATTTTACTTTGTATAATTTGCTATAAATATATATAAATGGACGCCAGTATTTACAGCTTAACAGCGTTTCTACTTTATTACACATGAAATTTTGACATTTCCTACGGCATTTCACTTAGGTCAAAATGTGGTCATATCACACAAAATAACATTGTGACTAATCAATCACATTATGCAATAAGCGAATAAAGCAAATTCAATTTTTAATATTCTTAACAGCTTAAAAACAAGATTCTGAAGCGGTTTTGTAATTTACGGCACAATTTTTGGTGATTCTCTAATAATTTTACAGGCATTTTCCTATTGCTTTTTTGTTATAAAAGAACTGCATAGACAGATTTTGCCATCTTGCACTTAACTTTAACCTATTTGCATAAATATTATGGACTTTGGAATAAACATTTTACTATATTCAATTTATGATGAATGTGATTAAATGATTCCAGATTTAATATAAACAATAGATAAGTCATTTCTATAACTCTATATAACTATAAGTGTAACTGTAAGTTAAAATTGAATCATAAAGATTCACGGCATTTCTTTTTAGGGCATGATCACCGTCATTTCTAAGTAGGTAACATTGATCTTGAATATTGATGCCAAGGGCCGGCTGGTTGCGTTTCTTCGCTCTTACCATAACAAAAACAGGCGATATAACGAAATATGTATGAATCGTTTTCACTTTCATATGCTAAGAATCTACATGATCAAAAACTCATATCAAGATCATAAAGTGATCGAAACGAAACAAACAAAATAAGATTTTTAAGTATTGTGCCTGTATTATAAACAGTGATAACATGAATCCTTCAAATAAAAATAAATATTATAAGAGGAAACTACTATGAATTAATAATTGTAGAATCGATTTTATATACATACATATTTCATTCTCACCAAAGTTATTAAAAATCAAGCGAATACCATGATAAAACACATTTTTATTATCGTACACGTTAGTTACTAACATATATTTTTACAGTTTGCATAACATATTTTATTCAAAAGACAAATATTCCATTTCCGTTACATATTAAGGTCAGATTGCACCTGGCCGTGAGAATAATGCCCACCACATCAAGCCGTGACTTTTTCATAGCCCAGCAATTTAAATTAATTTTTTATGGTCATTGTACCAAGATGGCTGTGATGATATAAGATTAATTTGAAATTTACCTACTTATAATGACTTATCTTGTCTCTCAAGGGGGATGACATATTTTATAATTCTTATTTATCTATCTTTTACGCGTTAATATATCTTTAGTGCACATAAACTTAAAATAAATACAAAGAAATCGAATAATGCGTTTAACGACGACGTTCGAAACATTTAAATATCAAATAGATGTCTGATTTTGTACTTATGAAAACTAACCACCTAGTATATGTTTCGTTTTCTTAAATATTGAGCCTCAAACAAAATATATTTACAATCTTGAGCACTGTAGCAAATTCAGCCGAACAGTTACTACCTACTAGTACAAAAATTAACAAAAAGTAAATCTATAAAAAGTTAAAGATTCCGTGTTATTTTCCAAAGCTGAATTCATATGAATTAGTAGAAGATGATTAAAGTAAAAACTAAACCCGGTAAATTTGGGTGCCGCTTATAGTCACATCACCACTAGCCACTTCTGCTCCTACGATGCATCACCTACCTACCTATAATACCAATTTGTAGGAATCTTTAAATACCCCTGGATTACACGTATATAATACACGTAGGAACAGATCAACACTGTTTTATTTCTACAGTTATTTATACAATATGTTAAATTATCTACGGTTTGTTTTTATTGTATGCTAGCCTTGAACTACAATTGGCTCGTACTTGTATATATACGTGACACAAACTTAATGCGCTCAAAGCCTAAATACTATAAGGCTGTATACTAGAATTAGTTTGTAAAGTATTGTGTAGTGCAAAGTATTTGTCAAAAGAGCTACTGGTATGTATTGTTTGAGCAGAAGCGTTATTGCGCATTGCGCGGGTGGCGCGGCGCTGTATACATACACACGACTTATTGTGTCGATGTCCGGCCCTGAGCACGGCCCTGCGGCCTGCGGCTCTCTTCTATAATCTTGTTATGGGGCACCAGTATTAGTCGCTAAGGTCCAATCAATTCTATGTATTAGGTATGCTCTAGTATAATCATATCACAGAAGATGATAGATATTTATAATTAACTACACTGTTGCTCAAACCGCTATATTATCCAACATTACCGGTTATTCAATGAATGTCGTTTACATTTTTTATTGTATAGATTATACCTATCAGAAATCAGCACGGCTCTAGCAATTGTATGGCAAAACCTGGGAGTTGTACACGAAACAAAGAAATCTACTACCACAATTAACTAGTGTGATTCCCCGTGAATCAACAAAGAAACATAGTTTATTTCCGGAGATCAAGTAGCGTGTAGATAAATAGAATTTGTATACATTTCATAAAAACTCGTAAAACATGTTCAGTACCTAACTACTTGAATTTTATAATTTTATCGAGAGAAGTAGGTACCTAAGATGATCATTATAAGAAAAAATATGCGAAAAATTAAACTTAATAAAATACACTGCATAATTTGCCAAAAGTGATTTTTAATAAATTATGCAAAATACATTATCTCACGAAACTAAAACAACGGGTGCCACGAATTTACTAACAAGCATTTGGATAACACGATAAGTATGTTTGAACGAGTACACAGGATCATATTAGTATTTGTAAGGGTATATTATTACAGTTGTGTATAAATTAATTTAAATATAATGCCTATTAGCCTAATTATAACACCGATTGCAACAATACTCGGTCGCTCGCTGGGCGCAAGGGAAAAATTCAACATACCAGTACGTTTTGATAAGAAATTAAAAAAGGGGATTAAGTAAAAAGATTTTCTGCGTTATACAGATTCATTGAATACACGAAGAGCCGTCATTAAAGACTCCTAAATATTTTTTTACAATAATTACACATGTACAAATGAAGGTTTTTAATTTGAAACTTCAATCATAAAGCGAGCTGTTAATTTTCGACGTCATTTTGTAAATAGTTTGTAAGTTTGGGTTCGACGCGTAACAATAAAGGTAATAAATTACCGGTACATTACTTCTTATATACCCACTTATAACTCGTGCAAATGCATTAACACATGTACAGTTGTTGTAATGAAGTCTTCATTAGCATATATGCATATTTTATATAGAAAAAACAGTAATGTAGTGTACATTACTTTTTAATCAAGAACTATTATTATCATTATATCATCACGCCAGTTCACTAACGGGGTAGGCAGAAAACACCAGTGCCAAATATCTCTATTCCTTGCAAATTTGACCTGATTGGTCAAGGTGGAAAAGTCTCGGTCTCCCTCGGTAATCGCTGTAATAATACCATAACATATTGAAATCGCCGACTCTTGCTTAAACAAAATAATTGATGAAAAAGACGCGATATAATGTGCTGTCGTACCTATGTATGTACATGTGATATTGATATTGCTTATTAGACGCGGTGTACTGAAGGCACTATGTACCATGAGATGTCAAGATATATGCAAATAATAAAATCCGAAGTCATGTGAAACTGACATGAAATAAATCTTTTTTTAAGACATTCGTCCGTTTGATAGGTCTACTTTTAAATGAAAATATGCACGTGTTAGAACTGTCGCGCTTAACAATTAACCAAAAAAGCACAAGTGATCTAGGATTGACTACATTTTTGACCCAAAAATAAATGCTTTCAAAATATGTCTGTAGTAATAGATGATGTAATAATGATTGTTAGTATATAACGGTCAACACCTTCATACATGTATGCTTACTAGCACTCATCTTGGTAAGAACTCAGTATGACAAATGAACATCGGAACGAAAAATTTATTTTTAGTTCCATAAAGGCTCAAAAAGATCCCGTTTATCTAGTTTTGTCGTATGTGTTACGTTATTTATTAACATTAAAAATACAACGTAGTTAATTCTTGTAGATCTTGTTTAATTGATATTATACGGTGAAATACAAATGGACGTTGTAATTGAACATCACTAGATAAATTATCGTGAACTAAACATAATTAAATGTTTTCTGCTTGGCCCAAAGACTAGACTGGCAGAAAATGCTAATTAGCATTAGGTCCACCTTTTATACCGCTTTTCTTGGTGTAATAAAAGAATAAATAAATATAATTAAACGTAACATCACGCCTGTAATCCCCTAAGGAGTAGGCAGAGGAATGTATTACACCCCCACATTTCACCAGTTACGTTTAAGTCCCACAATGGAATAGGTGGTGAGCCT
>DWDX01005950.1:0-10060 GCA_018245675.1 Agara michaeli | reverse complement strand
GCAGCAACGGGGCGGGGCAAGAAAAGAGGAGGGGGGGGGGGGGGGGGGGGGGGGGGGGGGGGGGGGGGGGAGCTAGCGAGACGTGACACCCTTGTTATTTGAAAGATAAAAATCAATTTGTGCAATAGTTTCCTATAGATAAGGGTGGCCGATGTACCACCAATAACAAGAATATAGGCAAGATTCCCGTGAATTTGAAAAGTGACTTAAACATGAATTTACATGGATTGTGATGGTCACCAACACCATATAAACCACATGATTAAGAACCATGCGACATTTAAATCCAGTTGTCTTTGTATGGAAAGTTGTAGAAAAAGAAAAATGTTGAACCCACTCTGGCTTAAATTCTAGTTTATTTACAAGTATGTTCATTATTATCAACTAAATATGTAAAAAACATATGTACAATGTATATTTTGTATGTATGTATATAAATAAAAGTGTATTTGTTATAGTAAATTTTGAATAGTTTCTAAAATACAACAATTGTCTCAAAATTAATATACAAAATGTTAGCAATAGCTTTGCACATATAATTTATTTTCATTATTATGAAATCTGCATTAAACACGAACTGTATTATTAAAAAAACAATGAATTGTCTGCAAGTAACATAAATAATCGTACATATTTATTTTCTATCTATGTATTTGGCATGCAAACAGAAATAACCGTTAATAGTAAATAAATTAATCAAAGATCAAACACTAGCAGTAGAACAATGTTTTGCTAATTATGGAAGAACAACATTTTATAGAAGGCAATACCTCGGTAAAGATTTCATTAATCTACCAAATCGGTTGAGTTCCATAAACGTTAAGATCCTAATCCTTAACTAGATTCTAAGCTCATTGAAATCCTAACTACTCATGGTGATTTTATTCTTTATAAAACTAATGGTCTGTAGATAATATTGTAAATTTCTGTGTGATAATATATACATCTATAACGGTACCCGTTCTTTCATCCCCGAGTCATGTTGGAGGTAGGCCCTCAGTGTTGTAAATACAAAGATTTGTTATCACGGTAAAGCGGAACAAATACTATGGATATAAAGAAAATAGTGATTAATCGTACATCCTGACCTTTTCGAGTTCCAAATCAATGTCCTGTTGGTACACGGAGACATTGGCCTCGGTGTTCTCGGCAGTCTGTATGTGAGCTTTCAGTTGTGTTATCTGTGCGAATTAATAAAATTGTGATGTCACGTTCAATCATGTTTATCGTACACGGTGTGTAGAAAATCATATTTTAATAAATTGATTTCAGAGTTTCCAGAGTTACGATGCCACAGGTGTGGATGTCTCCACAGATTTTCGTGGCTTGACATTTTTAACACCCCTCATTGCATGGGGGTTATTGCTGATTTATATATTAAGAATAAGCAGGGTACAAGAATGTGGTCTGTCATTTAAAATCTTTATTGAGTATACCATTACCATAGGTCTATTTAATCGGAATGGATACATTATTTTTTAAACCATATTCATGTCCTCATGAGCTGTTGTTTTGCTGAAGATAAATGCCTGTGAGCTTACGTACATTTACATTCACATACCCGTTCTTCGTATGATGCTACAGTTTCCTTGTGCCTGGCTTGAAGATCATTGATGTACGCCAAGTGTTCTGCCTTCAGTTCTTCTAAACATTGATCGTGTTTTTTGCTCACTTGTTTCAGAGACTGCTCAAGGGGTGTCGAAGTCTGTGGAACAAGTACAATGCACATTTTTTAATCTGTCTAAGAAAAAAAACTTAGCAGGTACTTAAATTGTGCGTTCTAATTAATTTCGTGCAGTTATTGCAATTGTAAAATACAATAGCATTGCAACTGTTTAAAATGTGTAGACCGTAAATAATTTAATATAGATTGATCGTAACGTTTCTGTTAAACGTACAATTTTGGCACCTTTAGTAATGTAAATAAATATTGAATTATTCTAAACGTGCTGGCCGGTGTTGTAAAGTTATGATCCAAATGACCTCCATCGTGAGTGAAGGCAGCTCGGCGCTTCTCGCCCGCCGCCGGCCGTCCCCCGCCGCCAGCTCGCAGTCCCGCTCGGGCGCGTCCGACGCCGCCGAGCCCAGCGGGGACGCGCACGCCCGACCGCGCCACACTTCTTCCGAATAGCTGCACGTATTCGTTCGATGAGCTTTACATATATTTATAAATAAACGATCAAACTTTTCAATCTCAAACCTACCTTTTTATTATATGTATACTATATACTATTAAGGCCGGCAGGTTTGCAAGGATAGTTATCTAGCACTCAGTGCGGTCGATGTGGAAAATGTGGCATCGAGAAAAATAACTTAAACAATTACAAATCACGTGTATACTTACTTTTTAATCCTATGCGGCAGTAAAAAAGGGTCAAAATTAAAATTCACATCAAAACATTGTAAATTCAATTAGAATATCTCAATATCAATCAAAAAGAAAGAATTCGGATAGTGAGAATAAATTTACCTCCTTTCCATGTCCGAGCATTTCTTTTCGAAGTAAGTTCTCAAATTCTCCATCTCCTTCTCGTGTTTGACGCTCAACTCCTGCCTGAGAACGTCTATTTCCGCGCTACCCGCTTTTACCGAGGCAAGGAGCTCTCGCAGGCGGCGCGTCTCAATCGTAAACGCTTGCTGGTCCTGTTTCAATTGCGATTCTAACTCCCTCACTTCCGTGTCGTTTTCCAACCGCATCTTACCGATCTCGTCGCACAGGATCTGTATCAAGCTTTCCCTTAGCTTATTTCGAAGATTCTCCTCTATGCAGCTTTCGAACCTATTCAATAAAATCGTCAGTTTATTTTCGAAGCCCGTTTGAAAGTCGTCAGACGATCCGGAGGACCTCAGGTCAGATTTTGAATAATTAACGGTGATTTCCTCGCGATCCATATCCTTTTCACCGTTCGAACTTTGCAGGGAAGCGGTACCACTCATGAGAGCGGAGTAAAACTTTGTACTGTCGTCTTTGACCATTGCGCTGTACTTTACAAAGTCTGACAGATGTGCCTTGATAGTGTCATGTTCGGACTGAGATCGGTCCGCAACGAAATGTTGCAAATTCTGAAGTTCAGTAGTGAGGTGGCTATTCACATTTTTCAAATGGTCTTGTTCGCGATCTGCTCGCTGCAATGAGACGGTGAGTTCCTCTATTAGTTTGTCACGGCTTGCGATAGCGTCTTCCAAGTGCTCAAGCTGAAAGACAGAGCAAGCATCAAAACACATGACAACAAGCATAGCATGGACTTATATGCAAATGACCTTGATGCTCACAGACATAATACAGTAAACAAAATTGCTCAAAAACAATGGTATAAACACAACAAAACACCTCTCCTTGACAGCTGTCAAGACATTTTAAACATTTACATGGACATTAGTCATTGAAAATATCCTATTTATACTAAAAGTGCCAATGAGACCTTCAGCCAAAAAAATTATCTCATTAAAAAACTAGTGCCACTTTAATCAAACATATTTTAGTTAACATAACAATAATTTAGAAAACATTGATGCAATGCCCATATAGAAAAGAATACCCAGTCACAGTTAATTGAAAAATGTCTGCACCAATACTTATTGGTGTCTAACGAGTGTTCTTAACTGTGAACTAATTAGAATTCAGGTCAAGTGAGTAATATTAAGACTAACCAATACCACATATGCATAATTTTATCATTTCATGTGTAATGTTAATAGATTTAAAAATAAATAGGACACCAATATTTTTGCTAACTTAAAATAAATCTACTATTAAGATCAACATAAATACTGTTTAAGTTTCTTTATTGTGCAAACAACATATAAGTGAACACACAAGGCGAATAATACAATAACAATATAACTAGGAAAATATTAATCCAATAGTATTCTTGGTCATGCTGTCGAAAATTATATAGGTTAGAGTAATAAATATGTAAATATAGCATGCAATTGGTATTATTATAATTAACAGGCAAAGCAGGAACACAACATAGATCAGGCAAATACAGAGGCACAACCCATAAACAACAAGTACCTTCTCTTGGTACTCCTCACAGATTGTTTTATAGTCTGTTGTTAAAGTGCTTAATGATGCCGTTTCTTCGGGGACTGTGGATTTAGGTGTCGCTGGCATCTCACCTTCATTCTTCTCTATCTTTTTCTGATCATTGTCTACTGTCACTTCTTCAACCAGTACATCTTGTTCCATTTTATCGCATGAGCTTCCCGAATGCTCGGATTTCTCCAAAGTAATTTCCTTAATAAGTGGAGGTTCATTGTCATCATATATCTCCTCAACTTTAACACCATCAGTAGCACCAACAAGAAACGGAGATAATAGGTTTTGAAAAACTGGAATTGATTCACTTACACCCAATATCGTACTCCCCTCTGGTGGCGGTCCGAATATAATTTTAGCAGATTGCAATGGAAAATTTGCTCCTCCACATCCTCTAATATCTAGCTTTATGATTTCTTCTGATCCTGAACTATGTTTACTAGGACAAGCTGGTTCTTTATCTGCTGAAATGCTCGATTTCTCTACAGAAGCATCATTATCTGTTTGATCAGATATCTCACTGAAGTTTTCGTTAAGTGAATCTATATATTCACCGCTCTTCTGAGATTCTATTATGGAGTTACCTTCATAAGACTTTTCAGATAATGATTTATTTTCTTGAGCAATATCTTTTGAGGTATCTGACGACACTGCTAAATTGACTGGACTCTCTTCACTTAGGTGTACTTCACAAACAGGATTTACATCGAGATTCCAAGATGCACTTTGTTTTTGTTGTTCTCTCGAAGTAAGGCTTTCAGTGTGATGGGAATCAGATAAGGGAATATTTACAGTACTTGTGTGAGACTCTCTTCCACCATCCTCTACTTTAAGATCTTGGCTATGAGGCTGTCCAACGTTCTCCGATTCTGTGACAGAGTACTCCATATTCGAAAGGATATGTTCTGATATAGACTCAATTTCGCTAATTTCATTCTCAACGTGCGACTTTTCGCTCGCTTTCGATTGCCCTCCAGAGATCTGTCCTGTGTCGAGTTTCGTTTCTGTTTCATCATTTACGACATCCCCCAAAACGGGAATCTGCTGAGAATGTACGACATCCGGAAGGACATTCTAAAAATATACAAAATTATAAATAAAGCTTGGTGAAAATTTGTAACTATTAATGGTATAGAAAAGATACAAATAAAACCTTTTGTAGCCACTTTCAATAATGTTGGAGTACCCAACGTGTATGTTGGGTCAATTTTATCTACCTATTAATTTCTGTACCAATTCTTACCGTGCAATGTTTAAAAATATCTGCAGCGACTATCAATATCGATATCTAAGACGATAGGTGAATTTGAAACTGTACTCACTTTTATTTCTGATGTTTGAGCTTGAATTTTTAGAGATTCATCCATAATTTAATAAACTCATAGTAAAGTTAAGTAAGCAATTCGTACAAAATCCACTAAATCTGTCGTCAAGACGACGTTTTTTCAAACAAAATACAGAAGTAACACACAAGCGCCATTTAAATATCATAACGTTCCGTTACTATATACAAAGCTGTAAAACATGTACCTATCTGTTTGCTGTGAAGCTTTTTGAGATAATTAATTAAAAAAATGTGTTACGAACTTCTCTCGAGTAGCGCTATATACCCAAATCATAAATTAATAATTTTTTAGGTAATAATCTTTACTGTTTACTACAATTAAAAATTGTGACATAACTGACGGAGCTTCCCAGCTGCGTAGAACAAAGTTATCTCATTTTTTAAAAGGATAGCCAAGAAAGTATGTCAGAAAGAACAGCCAGTGTAACGGATGTTTATTATTCCACTACCATTATTTATATATTTGCTTAAAAGTTGTTTAGTTAACCGGTGATACTACGCAAATACTATTACTACTTTTGTAGATTATTTTCATGTAATATTATAAATGCTAAAAGTGTACAAACAAGGACGTATGAATTACTTTACAATACGAATTTTGTACCTGAAGTACCTACTCAATATACCTACTTACGGCAGATGTTTGATTTTAATAAACTATTTGCCAAGGAACGGAATTTCCCAGATTTCGACAAAACCGTTAAATCAAATCTTTTCGCATATTCAGTACTTAGTTAATTAGCAAATTAAAGTATAAAATATTTTACTTGTACGATTCATTTAAAACTTGCATCAATTGGGAGTTGACTATTTCTTGATACCAAATTAGTGTAGTTTAGCTTACCTGGAAACAGCTCAATCTGTTTGCATACTTTACTTCTTTTTATTTCGCCAAGTGAAAATAAATCAGACTCACATTTTTATAGAACTTTATTACTATATACACAATACATATACATCTTTATAAGAGAACACAGTTTTGCCAGGCTACAAAAATCATGACTTTGAAATAAGGCCAAGCAAATGAGTTCTTAAACAACGCTCAATATAGATATTTATTTAATATAAAGTCATACATATAAAAAGCTTGTGAGCACGACCTAACCAATAATTTTCCGTCTAACAAGTAGTACTCGTATATAGCCAAATATTTGTATTTCACACAAAATTATCGAAAAGAAAATTTTACCTTAATTTTTTTAAATCTTTCGACGTTATTCATAAAAAACGTACATTTTACATAACTTCATAAAATCCTGTTTCCTATTTGTATACATACTATCAGCTATCACATAGCGCATTTTATAACAATGTAGGTTCACAATAATAAATCGCTAGTCATGTATTAGACACATGGGCATAATTACAGCTTTGTCTTAGGGGGGTTCAAAGGTTCAAAAATGTACAAAATTTAACTTGTTTCTCCCGGAACTTCATGCGGAAAAAAGGGAAAATTTCAAACGTCTACATAAGTTCAAAATAAATTACACAAATATGGAAGTATACGCAAGGCTACGACCAAACGATAGTTGCTGTGGTGGAAGTTATTTAAATAAAATTTTCGCTTTTGCCGAGGGGTTCGTACGACCGGATCGAACCCCTTCCCCCCGCCCCCGCCCCGTAATATTTTCAATAAATGTTAACCTTTTAGTATTAACTACAGCGTATGTAAGACTTCAATTGTAGGTAGCATGTCATAAAGAGCGCGCTGGTAATTCAATTGAACACGACACCGCCGTGCGGGGGCGCCGCGGACGGTCGCGCGTGATATCATACTAAGACTATGACTAACGTACACACGTTTTGAACAATTGTTATCGAGACATCGCCATTTTCTTACACTCTTAAAATCTATTTGACGTGAAACAATAATCAAGAAAATGCACAAATCATTTTGATAAAGATACTCCATCTGCATGCAACCAATACGATGGCGACTAATTAATTCCTAAAGCTGTTCGGTGCAAAGGATGCTGAATTTCGAGCCTGTATGCGACACAGTGTCATGAGATATTAAATAACAAAGCGGCAGCCATTAAATAGGTATTGCAGTTAACAAAACGTGCTCTAAATACAATATGTATAACTAGATGTCTCTTATTGCATAATGTTAGGCAGCCGTGACGATTTCAAACATCGTTAAAACACAAGGACAATTTATAAAACCTCATAGTTGTACAAAATTTTGTAATGAGTTAACTCAGTCATGAACAAATTTCAAACGCTTCACATTTGAGTTACGGTATAACAAATATATGGGGAAAGTAAAAAAAACTTTTACAACAAATACAATTATATCATCAAACGGAAACCAGACACAGTTATCTTACTAAAAAAAAATATTTACACTGAAAATTTCACATTTCAATAATGGGCTTTCTAAAAATATGTTTATTTGTTTAAAAAATATTATCTACGTCATGCGCTATATTAGTTTTAATCAAATATACCAATACCAAGTACTGAGGGTTATTTCAATCGCTTTTATGATCAGAGAATTGAAATTATAACGTAGGGTTGCCAGATTCGTCTTTAAAATACGGATTGGGGAGAGGGAAACAACAGTGTAGAAAAATTAACATGTCGGTATCTAAGATGTCTTGTGTCTAAACTAATATTTATTTGTTTGTCTTGTACTAACTTTACGTGCTTAAAAATCTCACCGGCTTATGATAAAGCACATATACGTGGTAACCCTACATGGTGAACGTTACCAAGTGTAGCTACTTTCTAAATACTTAAAGCGCTGGATTCGTAATTTCAATTCATATGACTAAGATTGCGTAGCCCTATAGTTTACTATGAAGATTTATATTCTAAATTTTCTATTAATTTAAATAAATATATTTTTGTTTCTATATCACCCTTTAGTGTATCTATATTTCCCTTTACATTACAATCTAAACATTATGCAATTTATAATTTCTATTGTCACACTAAAAATTCTAAACAATTTTTGTAAAATTGTTATTCATTAAGCACTTTTACTTAGAATTTTTTTTTGATGCATTATATGTAACAGACGCAATACACAATGTTCCTGCGTAGTCGCCCCCTTCTACATAACCTGACTATAGTTAGAGCAATTTAAAACAATGGAATATTATTACACTGGTGGCATACAAATTAGAGGCTCAATTCCGCTACCTTATAGACCAGCCATATGAAACGACTGCCGTTGCATTTAGTTTTAAATGAAATCATCAAAGATTATTATGTAAACATAATTTATAGTATTACATTAATATGCCTTAACTAAAGTTCATAGTATATAATATAGAAGTTAAGCCCGTGGCTAGTGCAAAAAACCATTGAGGAACTAAAATAAGAGATATCCATAATGCAGTGGCATCCGTTCATATGACAGATGCTAGTAAACAAGATTTTAGTAGAATTACAACTCTAATGAACACGACTGGATGATTTCAACGCCTTAATTAAATTAACAATGAGTTCATAACAATGTGTAGTATATGTAAATATTAGTAGCACAAGCGGCCACGCACAGTAATAATGTTAAACAAAATGCATGTAACACGATGAATATTTGATAAATATTCAAAAAATAATGGCACAAATTTTAATGTGACAATAATTTTATTCACGAAAAGCATAGTACTACTATCAAAATTTCATTTGTTTAAAATAAGTTGGGGCATGAAGATTTAATTCATATTCTAAACAATAAAATTATTCAATTACACGCATAGTGTTTATCCTGGGTACCGACTTACAACTGAGTACAAATTAAGACAGAAGGTATGGTTCATAAAGTGGTTCCTTGGACCGATCAATTTGAGAGCCGGGTTTTATAATCACTTAAATAGCCTCTAATGCTAAACAAAAGTTATATGACCCATTAAACATTTTATGAAAAAAAATTATGACAACTTTAAAAACCAACTACCCACAAATCATACTTTCATATTAAACAACTCAAACACGTCAGTACCTAACCGCTTTATACAATTACATCACAGTTCTGCCATTATCAAAGTCAATGATTTCATTGACAATTGTTGCAATTGTCATTAAATATATCAGTTCATTTTATCGTCAGATGGTAAGTTACTTTCATAAGCATTAAAAAATATATATATTTTTCATATATAACCATATAATTGAAATGGCAAAAATTATATATAATGTATGATAGGGCCTGAATCATTACAAACATTTTAGCATAGATATTCTTAATAACTCCTCAGATCTAAGGCGAGGTAGTCGCTTCTCTGACGGTGCTAAACGATTTGGCCTTGGGTAAACATTCTACAGAACAGTTTAATGATTATGCATACACTACAGATTCATAACATTCAAATAATGTGATTCAGGAACAATGGACGCCTACGGCATGATAACAACTTAGTTCCGACATATTGTCTGATGATGCTGGGACATTATGTTGGATGAGTCCTGTAAAAATAAAGTAAGGTCTGTATAGCTGACTGTGAAAGTTAACTCTAGCGCTAAGCAACTTCATATGATGCTCTTACTCATAGCTTTTAATTGATTGTTTATTTTCAAAGTACAATAGCTTTGGAATGTTTTATTATTTTAGAGACCAAAAATATCACATATATAAAATCTACAAGCTTTTGCCCGCGACTTCGGCGCACACATATATTATTATACAAATGTTATTATACATATAAACCTTCCTCTTCAATCAC
>DWDX01005949.1:0-10060 GCA_018245675.1 Agara michaeli | reverse complement strand
AGAGAGAGAGAGAGAGAGAGAGAGAGAGAGAGAGAGAGAGAGAGAGAGAGAGAGAGAGAGAGAGAGAGAGAGAGAGAGAAAGAGAGAGAGAGAGAGAGAGAGAGAGAGAGAGAGAGAGAGAGAGAGAAAGAGAGAGAGAGAGAGAGAGAGATAGGGAGATTGGTCGGTTACTAAAACCAATAATGTGAGGTACAGAAAATTCGGGGGTTTCGATGCTATATGGATACGGATAAAATAGTAGAACCTGTCTTGTATCGTTCTATCAAAGAATAGTCGCTGGTTCAACTGTTTTTGCCGTTATGTAGGCGTGTTTATTAAATTGCTGTTTTGCAGACGGGCACATATGAGTATAGTGTTTAGAAGTATAATACATGCATTTAGAACTGGGAGTTTTATTCTAGGAATGTTTTCGTTCGTATGTCCACTCCACTACCTACTGCAGGAACCTACCGAGTTAAGCGTTACGTATGTATAAATTTATTTTTACATTTCAACGTAAAACGCCTCGCGCCTCTATTTAAAATGTCTGATATAAAAATTGTTGGCGAATTTGAGGTTCGGTGAGTTTACCGTGGTAAATTGCATCTTCAATATCAAGCGAAGAATCAGAGTTTTTCGCAAATATTTGGAAACAGCTCACGTAGGTGAGTTAGCATGGATCTATGTATAAAAGTATCATTAAAGCTAGGCGCTCAGAGGTCTTTTACTCGCATTTTGAATTTGTCAGCAAACGGACCGGCGAGTTTTTCTAGTAATTCGTGAAGCCGTATATTTTCAGCATCCTTGGCAGCCTGGCTTCCGGCAGCATTGGAAGGTTAGAATTGATATGGAGATATTAATAAAAATAGCTTTACCAACCATCCATATAAAAGGCAAAGTGAAGGTGAAAAAGTCTTTTGACAGTGTGTAGTGCATTTCTGGTGAAGTAAATAATTTGTAGATTCAGTTTAAATACATAAATCGCAAACTATTATTATATTATACACCATAGGGAGTTTTCTGTTTTTGTCCGGCCAACATTTCTTGACATCAACTCAGTGTTATTTTTAAGTACATTTAGGTAAGAAAAATTCTGTGACTTTTGAAGAAATTTTTATCTCCGACAAAAAACTTTCACTAAAGTTTCAAAGTTTATAATCAATGGTACCCTAATTCTGAGAAGACCATTTTCTTCGTCTATAACTTTCCAGTAATGTATTACTTGACTAAGAACTCGCCACGAAACGCGGTAGGTCACAAAAACGATCGAGTCTGAAATTACTTGGTCTGGCACGAAAATACTCCTGACTTACGTTGCTCGGCTACCAAATAGGTTTTTGTTATCTAAGCAACTTAACGACACTTGTGGCAAAAGTAATTGACATACTAATTTAGGTCAAAGCTGAATTAATTTATGGGACAATATACTACATACTACCCTTAATGTTTCTGCCGCGATGTAAATTAATATTAGACTCACTGTTGGCAAGTTCGTCAATATTTGACGATCAAGTATCGTCAAATATTTGTTTGCTGTGTCTGCTATAAACAACAGAATTTCCTTAGGAACTGCAGACATAAAAAATGTACACACATCTAAAGTAGGTATTTAACACAAAGTTACAGATGATTTTACAAATTTATATGACTGTTCCTAAATGCTAAGATAAATATGTGATGTAATAACTTGCTTGTGTTTACTTGAAGTAGTCATCAGAATGAATTGCGAAATAAATAAAGTCACATAATTATGTGTATTTGTTCGTTGACTTAACATTGCTTGTCAATGCATAAAGTTGTTAAATAATTAACTTCTTAATCGTTGTAAAGGATCGCATTACTAAGTTTATGTAAATAAAAGTATAATTATGTATAAATGTTTATGAATCTAAGTGATACTTCTTTAGTTCAACAATAGTGGTCAGTAATGGATAATATCCTACGAGTAGGTGAGGACTTGCGCCGCGTCGTATTTTCGCGTGTTGAAAACCCATAAGCTTTTACAGACTAGAACAAAATGAAAGATTAGTAATTGTTCAGGAGAAAGAATGAAAAATGGGACGGTAAAATAACGTAAATAAATTATCACATTTAATGATTCATAATAAAAATCTTTGAAAAGTGAATACTACATTAAGAAAACTACATTAAAGTGAATACCACATTAAAAAAAATAGTACATTAAGAAACCACGTAAACAGTCTGCGTCTATGTTAGTCACATAGTTTAAGTTGTGCTTCATAACAATTGTATAAACGTGTGCAACATTATTTAAAATGCAAACAGTGTACGAACCTCTTGTCAAAATTAGGCAGAAAATGAATGTCTCCACAATAAGACGGGTAACAAAAAATTTAACGATGTTTTGACTAGAATTTATGATGACAGGCACAACTATGACGAATTTGTGATATTTCTTTGGAAACATTTACTAGTATATTCTTAAATACTATGGGAAAAAGTAGAAAATACAATTTTTTTTACATACTATTTTACATCACTACATAGTCTAAAACAAAGTCGCTTTCTCTGTCCCTATGTATGCTTAAATCTTTGAAACTACGCAACGGATTTTGATGCGGTTTTTTTAATAGATAGAGTGATTGGAGAGGAAGGTTTATACGTATAATAACGAAGTCGCGGGCAAAAGCTAGTTCATAATAATTCATAGCGAAGATCAAATATGTCCATAGGGAGTGAATAGATCCGCGTGGACGAGCTAGTGTTTAAATAATTATCAATTCCATTAATGTTTATGAGTAGCAAGTTAAATATTGCAATATTGGCGTTGTAAGAACCCAGTTGTAATCTGATATGTAAAAAATATGCAATTTTGGCACAACACATTCGTTTCAACACAGTTCAACAAACTTATAATCAGTTTTACAAGTAGGCACAGTTTTTTTAATGTTATGCTCTGTATTTGTGTATTTTTAAGAAAAATCGCCAAGAAAATTTCTAAGTACACCAAACAGGTATTATCCCTGGGTAAGCGATCTCTTTCAGTTAGTTATCTGCTAGGAAAATGGAACCTAGAAATAGAAACAGACATTTATAAGATGTGGAAGGAACCATAACAAGAAATATTTGCAACGACGACGGAGCGACAAGTAAAAGAAAAACAAAAATCAAGAATGTTTCTTTTAAATATTTGCATCAACTTTAGGTTCGCGGTAATAAAGTAAATTTTTCTACATAAAAGAATATACCTAACATCACGCCTGTAATCCCCTAAGGGCTAGGCAGAGGAGTGTAGTACACCCCCACATTTCACCAGTTACGTTTAAGTCGCACAATGGAATAGGTGGTGAGTCTATTGCCATGCACCGGGCACACATCCAGACTCTGAGTCACTACTAGAAACAATGAACGATGAAACTATTTTATTTCATTTCAGATAATGAAATTATATTATCGGTGTTACAATGTATAAAGGTAGAATGTTTTCTTGAGGCAATTAGTACTAATACGAAGAAAATCTCGTCAACAAAAGGCATGTGAATAGCTCTCTATTGCAGATTTAACTACGTTGTGGTGCCGATTGGTAGAGGTACGAGTTAACGGCCAACCCGTGTGTCGGATGTTTTTAAACCGCTTTTAAAGCTTCTAATGAGGTGTGATGCTTGTTGACTGACGATAACAATAAGCACGGATACGCTCGTGAAAATTTGCCGTTACCGGTCAACCAACCAAGCGCTGACCGCACCTGTATCGCTTTTGTCAACCGCGTCGAGCCTACAAACGATTTCAATGTATAGTTTTATATACACCTTTATAAAACTAAGCTAACGTCTAAGTCTTTGGTGATAAAATTTATTGTATAGCCAAAATGTAAAAAAGTAATTACTGGAAGGTTATACAATGCTGAAGTTTTGTTTTTAATTATTGTAATTTATTGTATACGTTATATTTGAGGTTAAATTAAATTACATTTTTCTCTTTTGTATACGTTTTAACTGTTTGTTTTAAATAATCATTACATAATATAATAAGCATTTATATTGTTTTGTTAAGCTGTATTGATCAGATTTGTCGTAATTGTTACTGAGAATTTAACCGATAGGTACGCACTTCAAAAAATCTCTTATGTAAAATATATATTCCATTTTAAAATAATTTCAATAAATTCCTCAATATTATACATCCAGATTCCGTTATCGCGTCTTATTACTTTCGGAGATTAATTCAATTTGAATGTTGGGAGTTAATCAAAATAGTATTAAAAATGTATTATTATTGTAAAATGTTACCTTTGTTGGATTTTTTTTTTAAATGAGCGTGAAAATAAGAGTAGATTACTTTTATTCATAACTATGTATTTTGTTTTATATACGTACATATTATTTAATAAGCCTCACGGTATTTAAACCTTTAGTCCAAGCTTCGATAGCAATAAGAAATTATTGTCCGGACACACGCAGATACTAATAAACGAATCTTCCCTCATTATGCTTCAAGATAGCAAAGCATTTGTGTTATGTCGTTGTAGGTATTTGAGATAAAATATATACCTTTTATCCGCTGTTACCGTTTAAGGTTATACTACAAGCCTCATTGGCAATTTCTAACATATATAAATTGTACAATCTAGATACAAAAAAAACACGATTTATTATACTGCGATTTAGTATAAGTTCCAGAGCATACCTACATATTAAATTTACTTTGATTGTCGTGTACATTATGTATATCGCAAAGTAATCCCACAGCTGGGCATAAGCCCACAAATGTGAATTGCTTCGCTCATAAGGCGTTAAATTTGCTGATGACTGGTAATTGTTCGTAGACAACGGCTGAACTAAGACTTTTTATTTGAAATAGATTTCCGATTGACTGATATATGTAGGTACTGACTGTATATCTGATGGTAAGGGAGATTATAGATAAGATGTAGCACACTTGCCTAGAAAGCTCAGTTAAATCTAGTTTAAACATTAGAAAGAACATTTGACTAACCTCAATCTCTTAGCTTCGTCGATGAAAGGCCGTTTCTCCATCTCGCTGAGCAGCTTCCATTCAGCGCCCAATCTCTTGGAGATCTCAGAGTTGTGCATCTTCGGGTTGTCTTGGGCCATTTTGCGCCGTTGCCCCCTGGACCACACCATGAACGCGTTCATGGGCCGCTTTATATGCTCCGAGGGCGGCTTCCCGAGGGACATTTTCGAAATTACGTAAGATTGAAATACTTCAATGAGTTGTAGTTGCGTATTATTTTATGTGTGTTTAATTTCTCGATTATATATACGAAACTCTACATTTCATTATTGCAGCCATTTTATTTAGACCAAGTATACAGTTTTTGTTCAAATCACGTTAAAAAATAAAGTTTTTCAGTATCAGTTTCAAAAAAAGATTTTCAACTGTTAGTTACAACCGGCTAGTTGAATAAAAGCTTCGACGACAGAGACAACTTTTGAATTACGAATTATAGTGCGTAGAACACGTGAACCGACAGCTGATCGAGTTGAAACGTGGCTTTCGAACAATAACCGGTAACGGTAACGTGGAACAATTATAAATGCGTAGTGGTTCGCAGTCGTCCCGAATGTGTTGTCCGTTCGAACCGCGCGCCAAGCTCGCCGAAGCTCTATGCGGGTTTTCGTCGTTCCACACTCCATCCCCCCCAGCCCCCGGGAGCGTGGACGAGCCAATGGGAGGCCGTCGTGGGCGGCCGCTGAGCGCTGATTGGCGGAGAAGCAGTCTGTCTCGCGTCTCGCAACAGGTGACAGTGTTTTCATTTAAAGCTAACCGTGCACTGCTTGCTTTGTTTTACACGCTTTTAACTGAGACATTTGGAGTTAATTTTCAATGGTATCTCTGTGAAATATCGAGTGCAGAGACCGTTATTGCAAAAACGGTCGTGGATTACGATTCCCATCCTGGAAAAACATGTGTGATGAGCACATTTGTTTGTCCTATGTCTGGGTGTAACATGAATTATTCATATAATTTATATACGTAGTTTATCAGCTGTCTGGTTACCATAACACAGTCACCGGCTAATTTGGAATCGGACACCCATTTTTTATGTTGCCCAATAACATTATTATTGTATTTACCAAGAAACACATGTCGTTACACGTCCAAAGACAATTACATCGTGTATTTAGTTCATATTTTTTCTTTAATTGCTGGTAAATATTTGTTACAAATTTGTTACAAAATAAAGCGACTAAGTCTATTAAGTACATTCATAACTATTCGTCACTTTTCTCAGTGGACAGGCTATTCTGAAACCTTTCTAATTCATTCTCATGCCCTGATGGGTACTCATAAACTTTTCGTAGGGCATTTTGCAGGTGTAATTTCAGTGTGCGTTCGTCCTAACGATGTTTATAAGCGGGATTAAATTCTTTTTCAACCGCGATTCCGGTTTGCCGTGCGGAGAGCCTGATTGGATTTTGTCTAATTTGTATAACTTCGTGTTAGAGTGTTGTTATGTGTTTGGCAATGATACTGTCAATGATAAAGAATTGATTGTCAATTCCCGTTCAATTGTTTATTTGTTTATTCTATTTATTTATTTATAGACAGGTAGATTAAAGGTAATGAAACGTAGGTATATATTGCATAGTATTAAAAATAGTTGCACCCTTTTTCATCGCAATATTGTTATTAAATTTGTTTTATTTAATTTCCGTTTGAATTATTTTGTAACGTACAAAATAATGCTTTTCATTTTTGACTTTATTATTATTAATTTGATTTGATATCGACTTTTTTTGATATCGCTTGAAATAATAATGGGACTACTTAAATCATTCATAAAATTATACATGAATAGTTTCGAAGTCGATTTGAATATTTTTTACAGGTTTTTTTAAATGTAATTATTTATTAGATTGTTAATTTAATAATAGTATATCGAGACAACTGCAGACACGGCTGTCTGATTTAGAATTAGCCAATTAACTATCCGTGTTACGATAACGATACAGCTGATGACGAATATACATACATATGTATACAAACATTTCTAAATACAACCTTATATACAGAATTTTACAGACTGTCTCAATCCTCATGGGAAATAGACATGCAAAGTATGTAGATCAAGATGTAGTTATCATTACACACTATCCTTCCAATGTGGGCTTTGAGAGATATAATGTAAATAAGTTATATTAATGACGTCAGTACCATCTTTTGTATAAATTGGTAGGAACGTATATTCTACTAGTCGCATGAAAATCTTGTTATAACTTGTTACGATTAGTTATAAACATGTTTGTTCCCTTTTCCACATGAGTTTTATTTTTTATTTCAAGAGAATAGAATATGAACTGTGATTGCCAGCGTCATTAACTATTCACTGAAAACTATAGTTAACTAAGTAACTTCCTGACAAGCTTCGGTTGTGACTGTGACTAGAATGTATCTATTATGGCGTTATTGTTATGTAGGTTTTTCTCACCTATAACTGGCTCTCGTAAGCTATAGTTTTTGATATAACATTGACAAATTGAGTGAGCGTGAGACGTGTGTAATGTCTCATAATGTCGGGCAGCGAAATCATGCATAGCATCGTAAAAACGTGTCGATAAAATTCCAAAGTTAGTTATAGTTTTTGATGTAGATTGTAGACTCAACGAAGTGTGTGTAGTATAACTAAAACTTAATCTAATGTGACGTAATTAGCCTCCGCAGCGGGCGGCGAGGACATTTGCATGTGACCGCGACGCACACAGCAATGAATGGACGCTAATGGCCGCGCCAGCATTGTGCTGCTCCACCTTGCGCTACCAATTCATTAGATCCTCTATAGTTTTGACGTTTATTATATTCGTGTTATGTTACTTCTGTGTTTGGGTGTAGTTATGGTTTCGTGGTTTAAGATTAATTGATAATTCTATATACACATTAATGAATGTGCTTATAAATACCTTGCATGTAGGTATCTCATTTGGTTCGAGATATTTTTATTATCAGGAACAGTAGTTGAAGCAGTTCCACAGAGACTATCTGATTGTAAATTTGACTATTAAATGCATGTGCTATAGTAACCACATCGCTTGGCACAGACTTATGTCGTGAGTGGAAATCGAACCCAGTACCTTCGATTTTATAATCAAGGTCTTTAACCGCTAGATCAAGAGGGTAACGAGGTTATGTATTTATGAGAGGGCTATGACAACTTCTTCCGCTTTCATTTGTTAGAAGTGTGCCTATAACCACACTACGAGAGGAGACCCGGTCCAGCAGTGGACCCAATCAAAAGTTCGAAACGTTTCTCGGATGTAGATTTTACGCGTGCTTGGAAATGACCGTGTGTGACAAATCTCGACCAGCACGGATTAATATCCGGATTAGTCAGTACTCATCTGTACTAACTACAGTCATACCGACAAATACTGAGAAGAATAACGTCACTAATATTCCGACTAAAACTATTCAATTAATATTCTTATTAACATCTAATAATAACCGAACTTATACGTTCGTTGCATGGTCGTGGGCGGCAGCGGCCAGGAATGACTATTGCTGGTTTGTTTGCTACTTGCTTTAAATAAACGTGCTGTATAAATCACTCCATGAAAATGTAGAGAGCTTAATATAATGTTAGTCTGTCGTTAGTACAAAAAGGTGTCCAAATCTCGCCCGTAGTTGGTGCCGGTAAAACAATTCTATGCTGCACGCCACAATATCGTGTTATGCAGCGTTTTGCCGGTCCGCCGCCCAGCCTCGGGCCCAAAACCCGAATCGCACAAGTTTTGCGCTCCACCGTTGCCATTGCAAACCAAATGTAACTTTATACAGTGGCGATAAGGTCGAAATTTCAACAACGCGATAAAGAGATCGTGTCAAACCTGTGTGCATTGGAGTACGAGACGTGTTGTAGGTGCGCTCAATACAGCTGTTATTTACAAAATAGGTGATGTGTTGTAATGTAATGAGTCTGATCGAAATATGATTTCGTTAGCGGCAAATGGATTTCGCTTTATTGTGTTTACGTGTTAAATGGAATATTTGCGCTGATACACAACAGAACATATTGTGGCGCTACAAAATGCGTTTTGTAAAATAAACAATTAAATATCACTCTTTATATCCGTTCATTAAAATATCGTGAGTGAGTGTCTGCTAATCCGCACTTGGCCAGCGTGGTAGACTATAGGCTTAAACAGTCTATAATAAAACTGACCTGTAATTAAGGCAACATTAATTTTAAGCATAACTTGTTACATATACGCGTAAGCCGTTTTCCCGCGGCTTGCTCAGAAATAGAGTTTTCAAAAACCGGTAAATACATTATGTTTTTACCTACTACTACTAACATCCAAACTGAAAGGATTTAACACAATCTTTAAACTTATATTTTAGGGATGGAATTTTGAAAATTCCTTCGTAGATGCTTACTTACGCAGTATATAGAGCCTATGTGCAAAATTTCAAAACTCAACGTACAACTGTTTCGGTTGCGGATTGATTTCTTCGTCAGTCACTCACATTACAGTTATATATATGCATATAAGATTCGCAACAAATTGTATATGTTGCTGGTAATCTTAAATAAATAAAAGTAGAAATAGTAATTTATAAAAATAGATACTTAAAGGCTGTGTAAACGGTACGCGCGCGTAATCCTGGCTGAAAATTGTCGTTCCCAGTGCCCGGCTGCACTCAAACCTCGTTACGGCATGTACGCTGTTCCTTCCACCTATATTTCAGTATCATCAATCCCACCAGACAATGTTATTTTATTATCTACACGATGTTTAATAGATGCATTGATTCGGTGAAGTGAGTTCCATTCGCAGTCAGGACAAATATTTGTAGCGTTGAGAAGTAGTTAAGGATTTATATAAGGATATGGCCTTTTTTAACATCTTTTTTGGCTTTAATGTTTCCTCGTTTGATGGATAAGTCGTTTGATGGAGTTCACAATGCGTTACCGATGTTTAAATAGTACTATTTTCATGTCTTTCTTAAGGAATCCCAAGTCATAGCGCTCTGGGAATACTTCAGATGTAAGTTGAATATAACCTTTAACTACATATCTATAATAATATTATAAAGCTGAAGAGTTTGTTTGTTTGTTTGAACGCGCTAATCTCAAGAACTACGGGTTCGAATTGAAAAA
>DWDX01005948.1:0-10061 GCA_018245675.1 Agara michaeli | reverse complement strand
ATTGTGGGACTTAAACGTAACTGGTGAAATGTGGGGGTGTACTACACTCCTCTGCCTACCCCTTAGGGGATTACAGGGGTGATGTTACGTTTTTGACGTGAAACAAATGTAATCATAAACCAAGATTATTAACAAATCTTTTTTTATTACAGTGCAACTTTGCGACCCTAACTCGACCTTTTTGCCGTTAGGTACTCACGCGTACGCTTTTGTAAACACTGGTAAGGGTTAAACAATACTCGATAAAAAGATAAAAACTAAAGGCCCTGAATAGCCCTCGTGTATTTTTTTTCTTTTTAAATCTTAATTTACACATCAATAAGGATAAGCCTAGTTGCGAAGTATTTTATGTGTTCACTTATTTAAGTGACAGCAAAATTTGGTACCTACATAAATTTCGCTGGTGTATTTTTCTCCAGTGTATCAAATCATTAAATAAATAGTACATATTTAAGAAATCTTACCTTCTCCGAAATTACGCTGAAAATTAGTATTAGTTTATTTATTTAAAAAAAAAAAACAAAAATATGATGTGATATGTACTTACTTACTTTACTTACGTAGATTAGTTGAGGATCAGCCAGATACTATGGAGACGATATATATCCTTTGTCTTATTAAACAATAAAACAATCTCGGGGCTACGAACAGAGTATCAAAAAGGCTGAATTAGTACTTGCGTTCAAGAACAATGGCGAGACGGTGCAATATTTTCTGATAAATTTTCCCTCGACCTGTTGAGACGTATGCTTGCATTTTGTTTAACAAAAACCTGTTCATTAAGCATCTTTATTAATTATAAGGCTCGTTAATTTCAATATTCTATTCCCAGCAGTTTAAAGACAGATATTAAACAAAAGGAAATTATAAATCTATTTGTCCACAGTGAAAAAAGATCACTATGAACTAAACATACCTTAGAGTTCTCCATTGTGCTATTAGTTGGTAGACTATGGTCTTAAACCTCAATACGAGAGGAGACCCGTGTCCAGCAATGGACTAATAAAAGTGCTGATTGCCAGACTTCACATCCCTCAGAAACATTATCATATTTTAAAACATAACAAGTTGTGAAGTCGTTCGTTCGTTCTCACGGTTTCCTTCACCGTTATAACGTGTGATATTTAAATTTTAAGCTAAAAAACGCACGTAACAATTTCGAGTTTCGTGCCAGGATTCGAACCCAGGTCCCCCGGAGGAGATCCAATTTCAAACCACTAGGCTATCGCGTCTCTTTTGTCTCATTAGCGAATCGTTTTGTTGCAGAACGGGCCGGTGACCACATGTCGGCGTCATCATGGTGATCGTTACCAGAGTGAGTAATGTTACTCTAATGTCTATTGGAAAAAAAAAACGCTAAGAAAAAAGATCCGATGAAGAAATCGTTATTAAACTAGAAAAGTAAACGCTCAGGGTATTAAATTTTCAAACATGACCTTCAATGTTTGTTCAAATATTTGTCCTTTTGTATATGTCACCGTTAGGAACTTTATAGAGTTCAACATTGCCCAAACAGTGTACTTGATTAATGAGGATTGTATTGCTCTTGTATTGTATTTGAAATACCCTTGAGAAAGATCTAAAAATAGTATCCTTTCGGTAGTGATACTCGAGTGTGCTAAAACCGACTCCGTAAATAGAGGTTGTTATCTCGTTCATTTGATAAAGGAACGCATTCGTCCACGAGATCGCGCCGCGGTCCGTGGCTGCGTAAATAAATGAGCAGGCAGCCTCAAGTTCAAGGACTCGCATTACGCCATATCGAATAACATTATAACTTAATCAGGTGATCACATTACTATGTTCATTAACATTTAACACGTAAATCGCGTTTCTATGTTCAAGAAGATCTTATATCTTCTTGAACTAGGTATAGTAAACATACACAACTAGGTATAGTAACAAAATAAATAAATAAAAACTCGATTGTAAAAAACTTCAATTTGTTCGTCTATAGAAAAACTTCAAAGTAATATTTAGTTTTTTATATTGTATTAGATATTACGTGAACAACTTGGAATTAGCCACCAGTATTGGCCTATTATAATAGGTCAATAATATTTTACTTACGTCTATTTTTTTTTAAATCATGTTAGTCGACAGTATAATGGTGACAGAATGAAATTTACAGGCAAAAAAAAATCTTGTAATTACATGATCGCTTAGGTTAGATTGGATGGAAGGCAGAGTAGAACAAATTAGCACCCGAAGCGGTATATGCAGGCGGGTTCCGATCATTGCGTTTGGCAACACATTCCGTCAGTCTGTCTCAGAATCTAGCTCTGTGCCCGAGGGCGTTCACCTTACCCGTATTTACACGTAGCCGTACATACTGTGCCGGTGGAATTAATATAAAATAATTTTAGAAAGGAATGATTCTCATCAACGAGATAGGTAGACGCTAATCAGGTTTCACAATTTCTATAAAAATGTATTGAATATATAGACACAATACGGAATTGGATTGATGAGCGACTTTGGTTTTTTTTTTTTCACAGATAAATAAAAATCAGAAACAAAAATGACACGAGTTGGCTGTGTAGCTAAATTTCAATTTGATATATTAATAAAATGTTAGTTTGCAGTAATGTTATATTTTTTTAAATGGATACATTGTTGGATGATCTTCGTTCTTAATTTCGCACCACGTTTGCTCTTAATACGTACAAATATTTACATTCGTCCATTACATTACGTGACATGTTTCTTTATTTAATATGAATTTAGAAATTCGTTTGATCGCATAAAATATACGTACTGCTCTTTGAGGCGTATCTGCTTAATTATTAGACATAAAAATACATTACGTGTTATGAATGCTTATTTGGTTCTGGCTTTGTTTTGGTCAAGTATTTCAATGTCGGCACGGCGCCATTTCGAAATGCCGGCAAAATGTCAACGCGTTTGGCCGAAAACTAAACAGGAACAACCATATCGAGAACGAGAGTGACCACGCCCGCGCACAATGGACCAGCCGTTGAAGGTCCGCGTGGGAAGATATCTACGTGCGATCGGATTTCACAATTCGACCGAATGTTGAATGATTACAAAACATACAACCTCATTAGAATTTTAAAAAAAAAACGTAATCTTTTGGTGTAAGATAATTAACGATATATTCACTGCATATTCTATAGTCAATAGCGCGAGCACGAACTTTACCAGAGTTGCGAATGTAAAGGTATCGAGAATACGATTTTTTTTTTTTTTTTACACCCTAATACCCTTTACATTACGTTTACATTAGTCGGCAGCGCCAAGTACTATCGAATTCACCCTACAAAAGTCACTTTTCATACAAAACGCGAAATTTACATTAACTTAGCCGCTAGAAAATCGGAAGTATGGTTCGCGCTCGCAAAATTAGTTCCCTTTACGCACGATAGGGGCGCTGTACATTTTTCATACAATTTTTTACCGTTTACCGTACGAATACTTCGTCGCTAGAAGTTCGTGCTAGAGCTACAAAACTCAAAATTCAAAATATCTAAATTCGCCTTGTGCGAAATTTTCCCCATATAATATTATAGTATAAGTTACTATAACAATGTTGTATTTCTCACAATACACACCTCGAAAAATTTTCACCTTTTGCCTATATAAAGCTTAAGTCCAGATAATAATGCTCACGTAAGCTAGCATTCAAACGATGCTTTATTTTCACAGATATTCATGAGTGGCAAAGCTCAGACGGGGCTTCTGAGGGATTATACGTATCACCTTCCGTTAGGGCAACTTTAATGCTAGCTTAATGCGTTAGATTCCGTATAAAAGCGCGCTGCCCTAACCGCTGACGTGCTAAAACATTTAAGTCTACTAAGGGAGATATTAGCGTAATCTAGAGAATTGCATACAATTGATAATATAATAATATCTTGGGACATCACACTCGGCCACCCCCATACATATAAACATACTATACAATATTTATATACATAAACATCTACTCTATTACAACTATACACAGAAGAAACAAATGTGCTCATAACACAATTGTTTGTCCTGGATGGGAAACGAACCCCGGACCTCCGGTTTAGCAGTCAGATTCTCTAACCACTCGACCAAGAGGCCAATGGATACGCTTCTGATAATGTCAATTTAACAGATTCGCTTGAAAACTCGCGTTAGGGGATTCCTTTATCAGACGTGTCAGTATTTTACATGTGTTAGATACATAGAGAAACTATTTGCACTAGGTCACATTGCAACTCAACGTTGCTAGCTCGTAATCTGCGTTTCACGTTTGTCACCGAGTTATGTTTATTTGAAAGTCGTGCCTTGTAACTAACTACAAGTCGTGTTGGTACTACTTTGTAAGTAAATAGTGTAAACAGGAACTTATATATACGTAAGTGTCGCTATGACGTTACACTTGTTTTGATATACGAATTGAAAAACTATTTTTATTGACATGTATCATTTATAAGTACACTTTATGTTAAGTACATTAATGATTATTTTGTTCCGTTTATGTTATAACGAATACTATTCGGACAGACCAGAAACTGAAAAACGCATGTTAGGATCAACGAACGTGAGAAAAATTGGCAAAATAAAATATGCAACACTTTCTTTACGCCTTGTGCACGGGTCTCGAGACCTGGAGCATACTGCATACACCACGCTGCTCCAGCGCTGATTGGAGATACGGGTTAATGACCCACCCCTTTGTCGAATGCTCTTAAGGCTTTCGATTAGATTTAACGATTATTACCCAATTACGTAACTGGTGAAATGTGTGGGTGTACTACATACCTCTGCCTACCCCTTAGGGGATTACAGGCGTGATGTTATGTACGTACGTACCCAATGTCCATTGTGGGACTTATACGTGACTGGTGAAATGTGGGGGTGTACTACACTCCTCTGCCACCCCTTAGGGGATTACAGGCGTGATGTTACGTTTACGTTTACCCAATGGATAGTTCTTAGAATAGTTAGAATAGACCGACGGATAGTTCTTAGAAAAGAACAAACGCTTGTGAAACTTTGCCATTGTTCGCCACAGTCCGATGTCGCTTAAGTTTGCAATGTGCAACCAGAGATAACGAACTCGTCAGTACATATGTGTAAATACATTTAAACATAAAATATAGGTGCGACTTAAATGTGCGAACGTTGTTGGAGCTAGCTTAGAAAGCTCATTATTTGCAGCGTCTTAAATGTGACAAGCGAACATGACCAGTATCGAAAGGTCGGCGATAATCGTAATGGCGCCGTCTTAAACCGGACGTGCATATTAAATGAGCGATTCGACACTTTTTAACCGACTTCAAAAAAAGGAAGTTCTTAATTTGTCTGTTTTTTTTTTTAGTTTATTAGTATTTGAATTTAAGTCCACACATAATTAGATATTATAATATGAAAACACTCCTGACGTATTTACATATCTATAATGTGTAATTACTCTTTTTCGTATTTTTTTAACTATGTCACAAGGCTTCTATTGTTTTTTTTTCTTTTCTTGTATAGAACCGTCCGTACATAAGTACTACTCATAGTAGGTATATTTATTACTAGCTTTTGCCGGCGACTTCGTCCCGCCCCCGTCGCGGCAATTCCCTTTGGTGGTAGAAATTCGTAAAAATCCAATATAAAATATAGCCTATGTTACTCGTGCATAATGTAGCTTTCGAACGGTGAAAGAATTTTTAAAATCGGTCCAGTAGTTTTTGAGCCTATTCGTTACAAACAAACATAGAAACAAAGTTTTCCTCTTTATAATATTAGTGTAGATGTCATAGTATCGAATGAGATAATAACGTTAGGGAAATTAAATCAGCGGCCGACCTCGGCAAGACGCGGTCATGTGTTCACGATAAAATTATCGATAGACAATATTCACGCGACTCATACGTACTTATTTACCGAATATTTAGTCAATGTTAATTAAAATGTGTTAACAAGACGACCAATTAATTATCTATAACCGTAAAATGGCATCAAATTATACTTGTTTCGAGGTAAATATTAAAATTAATTATACGAAATTAATAAGTTTCGTTTAAGTGAAATGTAAGTGTAAAATTGTAATATATTTATTTTTTACTTATATATAAAGTGAATTGACGATATGATAGTTTAGTGACATCGATATGATTAAATAGAACAAGTTAATGATTAATTCAAGTTGACATTTGAAATAAATTATAGCACTTAATTATATATCATCGCAACTTAATTATAATCATTGAAATTATAAAATTATATAATGATCAGTTCTCACGCTACGACAATTACTTCGGAAATGAAACAATGAGTATCCTTTTTAAGTACCATTAAAATAATCTTCAGTATGTGCAGCATTTAAATTATAATGGAATGTTTTAATTAAGTATTAGAAAGGTTAAATACGACATTCATCTCCATGTGGACAGACACCCATTGCTCACTTTCATAAAGATTGAGATAACGATTATGGACAGCCAAACACTCGGCGGGCTTCTGATGACAAGCTTGAATAATGTATTCAACTTTCTATTTTCGTAGGTACGCCTATTGTCTACGGTACTTTCGGGTGTTTTTTGCCGAAGAAGCTAAATTGTAATTTTCATATGATTCCCATAAAATTAAATAAGAAAAACGTAGTTAATCATATCTACCATAATTGTTTACGTAAATTTATAATGTATACAACAATAAAATTCGACTAGTTTTCAAATGTATTCTTTCCGTATTTCATCATCGTGTTTATTTTTGGAACATATTGAAACAGTGACACTCAGCACCGTTCTCCTCGGTTCCAGGGTGATTACATATGGATCGAGCCGGTGTCCGGGCGGGAGTTCGACGTGGCCATAGGCGCGCGCGTGCTCGCCGCCGAGGGCCGGCGCATCCGCGTGCGCGACGACGACGGCCAGGAGCAATGGCTGCCGCCCGAGCGGCGCATCAAGGCCATGCACGCCACGTCCGTGCACGGCGTCGAGGACATGATCTCCCTCGGCGACCTGCACGAGGCGGGCATCTTGCGGAACCTCCTCATTCGATACAACGAGAACCTGATCTATGTGAGTGTGATTTCAATTTAATCAGACACAAATTTTATACCTATGATAAAGTTTCATATCGGCAGACTTAATGTCTACAGCCATTCTCTACCGGTCAACCCAGCGTGATCGTTAGAATATGTAGTAGGAGGTAATGAATAGAAAAATAAAGACAGGAGATAAATAAATTTATATATATATATATGAATAGATCTTCACTTCACCATTAAAACTTTTATATAACGTAACGGTTTTCTTTATTCTTCATTAACATAAATACACATACAAGACCTGGTTTATATTATTAGCATAGGTATTTAAACGAGTTTATAAACAATTTTTACACTGTATAAATTTCACGCTAAACAAATCTTATTTTGAGGTCTATAGAAATTGTCTGTGTGCGTATTTATAAATGTTTATTTATTTTTAAATATGTTGAACAAAGAGAGTGTGCATCGACACAAACAGTCAAATGCTTAAGATAAGTGTTATAGGAACAAAGATGAATCCTTACAAGAAAGGTATTTTGTTTTCAGACTTACACGGGTTCAATATTGGTGGCGGTGAACCCTTACCAAATTCTACCGATCTACACCGCAGACCAAATCAAGTTATACAAAGAGCGCAAAATTGGTGAACTACCGCCTCACATATTCGCGATAGGAGACAACGCGTACGCACACATGCGCCGATACGGTCAAGACCAGTGTATTGTAATTAGTGGAGAGTCGGGCGCGGGAAAGACGGAATCAACGAAACTCATTTTGCAATATCTAGCGGCTATCAGTGGGAAGCATTCCTGGATCGAACAACAGGCTAGTGTCAAAAGTCCTCTCGTTAATTCAACACTTTTATTAGTTTTAATATCATCGAATAACATATTGCTTTTTTTTTAAAATTGCAGATCTTAGAGGCAAATCCAATTCTAGAAGCGTTCGGTAATGCGAAAACCGTCAGAAACGATAACTCTTCGCGATTCGGGAAATACATCGATATACATTTTAATAGCAGCGGAGTCATAGAAGGAGCTAAAATAGAACAGTACCTGTTGGAAAAATCTAGGATAGTCTCGCAGGGTGCCGAGGAGAGAAACTATCACGTGTTCTACTGCGTGCTGGCTGGCCTGTCGAAGGAAGATAAGAAGAAATTAGAATTGGGAGAACCATCGGAATACAGATATTTATCTGGGGTACATTTGATTCTTTTGGTGCCTGAATATATTGATATTACATCGTATTAATCAACGTTTGCATTCTTTCTCAGGGTGGCAGCTTCACATGCGAAGGTAGGGACGACGCCGCCGAGTTTGCGGACATACGATCGGCCATGAAGGTCCTCCTGTTCACTGAGCCAGAAATTTGGGAGATACTTAAGCTGCTGGCGGCCGTACTGCACTGCGGGAATATCAAGTACGAGGCGACTGTTGTTGACAATTTGGACGCCACGGAGATTATAGAGCAAGCGAGCGTGAGGCGAGTCGCCACTTTACTGGGCGTACCGATGCAATCGCTCATCGATGCACTAACGAGGAAAACGTTGTTCGCACACGGGGAAACGGTGGTGTCCACGCTTAGCAAAACCCAGTCGGTCGATATACGAGACGCGTTCGTCAAGGGTATTTACGGCCGGTTGTTCGTCACTATCGTTAGGAAGATCAACGCGGCTATCTACAAACCAAAGTCAACAATGCGAACTGCCATCGGCGTGCTTGATATTTTCGGATTCGAGAACTTCGACCAGAACAGCTTCGAACAGTTCTGTATTAATTTCGCGAATGAGAATTTGCAACAGTTCTTCGTAAGGCACATATTCAAGTTGGAACAGGAAGAGTACAACCACGAGGGCATAAATTGGCAACATATAGAATTTGTGGACAATCAAGACGCGTTGGACTTAATTGCACTGAAACAGCTGAACATTATGGCGTTGATAGACGAAGAATCGAAATTCCCCAAGGGCACGGACCAGACGATGTTGGCTAAGCTGCACAAAACGCACGGTCTTCACAGAAACTACCTCAAACCAAAGTCAGACATTAACACTAGTTTCGGATTGAACCATTTCGCTGGCATCGTGTTTTATGACACGCGAGGGTTCCTCGAAAAGAATCGGGACACATTCAGCGCTGATTTATTGCAGCTGATACACGTATCGACCAACAAGTTCCTGCAGCATATCTTCCAGGACGACATCATAATGGGATCGGAAACGCGCAAGCGGGCACCGACACTCTCGACGCAATTCAAAAAGTCATTAGATTTGCTCATGAGAACGTTAGGGACGTGCCAACCGTTCTTCATTCGGTGCATTAAACCGAACGAGTTCAAGAAACCGATGATGTTCGACCGGGGCTTGTGCTGTAGGCAGCTGAGATACTCCGGCATGATGGAGACCATAAGGATTAGGCGGGCCGGATACCCGATCAGGCATAGTTTCAAGGAATTCGTCGAACGATATAGGTTTTTAATATCCGGCGTCCCGCCAGCCCACAAGACCGACTGCCGGGCGGCCACTGCCAAAATATGCGCGAAAGTTCTCGGCAAATCGGACTACCAGCTAGGTCACACCAAAGTGTTCCTGAAGGACGCCCACGACTTGTTCTTGGAGCAAGAGAGAGATAGAGTGCTCACGAGGAAAATACTAATACTTCAGAGGTCGATCCGCGGCTGGGTGTACAGACGGAGGTTCTTGAAAATGAGAGCGGCCGCCGTTCTGATCCAGCGGCACTGGCGCGGGAAGCTGCAGAGGATCCGCTACAACAAGATGAAGGTCGGCTACGCGAGGCTGCAGGCGTTGATCCGGGCGCGGGTGTTGGCCCATCGCTTCAGACACTTGCGAGGGCATATTGTCTCGTTACAAGTACGTAGCATGTGTCATTGTTTTCGTATTGATCGCGTAACGCTCTTTTTATATATTCTACTAGCTTTTGCCCGCGACTTCGTCCCGCGCATATATTATTATACATATAAACATGCCTCTTGAATCATCATGAATTACTCTGTCTATTAAAAAAACAGCGTTCAAAATCTGTCGCGTAGTTTTAAAGATGTAAGCGTACATAGGGACATAGGG
>DWDX01005947.1:0-10062 GCA_018245675.1 Agara michaeli | reverse complement strand
ATAAATTAGGGCGTAGGGCGTGCGGGGGTCGCGTGCGCCTCGGCAGTTTGTTGCGTCGCGTGCGCGCGCGCTCATTCCTTATTCATGCGATTCGAGCACGCGAGTAGCTCGCATCACGCGTTTATCATTACAAGCCTCATGACGATTGATTAGACTAGTTCGTCATTAGCTCGGTCCCTTTACACGACGACTTCATTTCAGCGATCTGATGTGTGGCTGCCAGAATTGCACGTTGTATACGAGCGTCTTTCAAAGGTTTATTCAGCAATTATCCAACAATCAGGATCCACAAATTAACGTTGTAATATAATTTTCTTAATACTATAATACTTTATAAAGCTTTTCAGCATATCTCGATAGAACCCTTATATCCAAGCACAATCGTGTGGGAAATACGAGTATATCGATAAGTTAACTTTTAAGAGTTGCTCGGTGACTGGTAACGTCAAAGGATTCAGCATAATTTTCAATAACGAGCGTTCGAGTTGCTCTCTTACTTCAAAGCGAGCGTTTCAGTTACAGTTTATTATTAATAAAATTTGGTCGGGTTGTGTGCGGGAAGGCTCGGGCAAGGTTTGCGAGGCGCGGGCGGCGCGGCGGCTGTAACGAGGCGGGCCGCTCGTTATCGGCCGCCCGGCCGGCCAGCTCCGCGGAAAATTCGCCCGAAACTGACGCGCGTGAAAATTTAATGAACGGCCGGACGCTAGTTAACTAAAAGGTAAAGTGCACCCTCTTGACGTGTTCGGTAAATATTAATAGTGAGTGTGCTAGCGTGAGCCATTAAAAATGCACGAGTCCGCGGACACGGGCCTCTAGCCGCGTTCATTAGCCTCTTTACACGCGTTTCTCTCCAAATTAACTGCGATCGGCTTTCCATTCTCACGTGATCCCCGCACTCGATAAGGCGAACGACTCGGCACTCGATTACCCCGTACAAAGTGACAGGCTCTCTTCCGCTAGATGCGCTTTGTGATTATTGAATTTGTCCAATAAAACGCGACATTCAATATCGAACTTCTCCCAACTCCGTGCTCTGCATGGCTCTGGAAACACTTCCTGAGCAGAACAAGTTTTGTATCCGAGCCATTTTAAAACTCTTACGGCCACTATTAAGGATAATAGAAACTATCTAGCTAGAACGATGAGTCAAGGAATTATGTGAGCAGCTGAAATGATCTAAGTTTGACTTTTATGTTCAGGTCGTTTGTGGAAACGGTTGGAATGTTCGGCGGGCACGGTTTTAGAGTTTTCGGTGACTAGTCACCGGCATAAGAGTGGGGGGCGCGGCATGTTCGTAACGCAATAATGAGGATCGTTAATTGTGTATCAGAAGGTGCGTCGCCGTTTCAACTCGGAGCGGTTCAGTGTCGCGGATCTCGCGAACGAGGTCAAGGGTTCGCGACTCTCTCAACCCTGAGGGGCTGCCAAATTAATGAGGCACTCCTTTGTAATAAAGATATAACAAGAATTGCGCACGCGAACCGGGGCCTACCGACTTCGAGGTCATTAAAGACGTCGCGAAGTCTTGACGCGACTCGTTATCGCTTCTTGTCTAAACAACTGTGCTTTATTCATCGCAAATGAATGTCCCCCAAACTGAATAAGTAGGACACAAATTAAAATTTTACAACTCATAGGCGTTTACATTAATTGTTTACGAAAGTAGAACGTGAGGGTAAAGAGAATTTAAATGTCGCGTTTGTCGTATTTACTGATTGTACAGCGGAGTATATTGTAACACGCAAGTCTGGGTCAAATCGGCGGCGGGCCATATTTCTAAAATAACAGCCCTTCGGTCACGGGCGCGATGTTAAACTGTAACAAAATATACGTATACATCAATATGTATACGTATATTAGTGTCAATACACTCTTCGTCTTATTCATATTGTTGGCTATTATTTCGTGAGTGTCGATAACTACTTCAAGATGATGTGTTCATTTGCAATTCTTCAACTGGAAATTCTTAATGAAATATACAAGGAAATACCTGTTTTGACACTGCCATACCATACTTGACAGCTTGTTTTTTTTAATTAATAAAGAATAATCAAATTAAATTATTAAATTGTTATATTTTATATGTTTTGAAATTTATTACTCTCTCGAATTGTGTAGTTCAGTAAAGGACACTATTCAAAGTCGTCCGGAGACGAAGGCTATTTGCACATACACTTCTGCTGGTTATCAATCGTTCGTACATTATTGAGATCCGGCTCAAGAGAGCGATAATACAGTGATACAATACAAGAGGCGTTCCAATTTAGTCCTCAGAGGTCACACATCGGTGACCTTTCACAAAAACTCAGCGGAGTGATTCAGCGCTCAATTATCTTTACAAATGGGAAAAATCTAGGGGCATAACTGCTTATAAAAGTTGGTGAATTTAAAAACGATTTATGAAGCTGTAGAATATTTTATTACGTCATTTCGGACCGGTACATTTTTCAGGTTCACATTGCAACAGACGGGCAAATTACAGTGCACAGACCAGACCAAAGGTTTCTAAGTCGTGGCTAATTGGACAGCCGCTGGGGTCCAATTACCGCGGCTGTGATTCATTTTAATAGTTTTTTTTTGCACCACCTTTCGATACGAAACCAGTTATGTCGGATCCGTGATCCATATACCAAGTTCGTTTACGCTACTGCAAGAGTTTTCAGTTAAATTCGGTTACAATACGTTTGCAATATAATTGCCAATTAGCAGATAAAACGGCTACCTGATGAGAATTAGCCGGTATCCTTCGCTTACGGAGACTTGCAATAAATATATAGCATTCACAGTAGGACATTTCTTTTTAGAATCTCAGGAGACTGATCTGGATTGTAATATGACGACTGACACAAAATTTCATATTCAAACATATTAAATTGTGATTTTAAATCCTTGGTTAACGTTTGGTCTTTTCGAAGCTAACGCAGATGCACCACCACCAAAGTAAGATACGCCAATCATTCCAATTAACTTGATTTATTCAAGTCAGTTGCATACAATTTGACTTGAGGTCAAGAGGACTCGAGGTCATTGCTTATGGATATGCCTTCGGTTTTTACATAACTGCTACTCGACCTATATCGTAGGTAACGGTTCGGGCACTTTACACGGCAAATCAGACACTGAGCTGATTTTACATATTAAGAATGGAACGATCATTAAAAGATTGAATGTCACCCCTCACACTAAACTCTTGTTCCCAACGGGTAGCGAATTTGGATTCTTTTATTATCATCAGCCTGTATTGTTCTTTTCGTTTTTTGTATGTAAAGAGAGTCACGAGTAAACAGCAGTCACAAGCAGACGTTGCTGTCAAAGGATCTCGGCAACCGCTTCCGAATAGGATTGAAACAGTTTGGTCTTTTACTAACTTTCATCTCCATATATCAGTGCATCTCATTAAATGCGCATATTTATCCCTCAGTAACATACTTTACAACTAATCAAAGGGTACAGTTACACATATGTTTACGATCTTTTTTTTTTTCGATTATTAATATGTCCTCTTCTGTCCATGCGGAAAGATTACGGAATTCACTCCTGCCCAATAAAAGAGAATCTGAGAGTATAGCCGTATTTAAATTTTAATAAATAGTGTCCCTGTACAATTGTTCAATGTCCCTGTTTCTTTTCCTTACTGTATGTACATGAATAATAAAGTTAAAAATCTTATAATACCCCAAACTGGTGAGACTTTTAGTAAGACGAGTATGGAACGGAAAATACATATATATTCAATATGAACTTTAGCTAGTTAAGAAAGTAAAATTTCGTGGTTGTAAAGGTTTAAAAAAATAACCATGATCGGGCTTCTCATAGGTGGTATTGGGTTGATGTTACCGTAGCATTGGAGTTGTGTGTTCGCGTTACCGTAGTGCGGGCAGATTACAGCGGACGGGCAGGGTTTCTAAGTCGCGGCTAATTGGATGAGCCGCCGGGAGACCCAATTACCACTGCTGTGATTCATTTTAATCGAGCTCTTGCACCAATGCCGCTATATGTCGTATCGTTTGAGCCACTTTTAGGTCAATAATGCGATTGATATGAAGAACATGAAGAATGTGAACCGTTTTTTTCGGTAATCAAAAAGATAATATTATGCGTTAAATATGTCATTTATTTATTCATTAGTCGACGTAAGTCTACGCTTGGCGCAAAAATTTAAAGATTTGTTTTTTGTTTTAATCAAAATTTTCATAGATAATTTCACAAGTATACGCCAAATTATTAAAACTACTTTTAACCATAATTAATAGCCTCTCCCGTTTTGACCAAATCGTTCGTAAGAAAGTTATTGTAAAAAAAAATTTTTTTTTTAAAGCTGCCATGTTTTTGCATAGCCTAAACAGACATTTCCATACCGAATTTATTAAAAAACCGTTTCACGTTACAAGACACATTAGCAAGATTTTAGCAGTCGTAATTAGCACAAACTTTAAAAAGTAACAGTGCTAGCTGAGTAAATTTATTGGCTTATTACCATAACAACAGACCGTATGGTGCTAAGCAAATAAAATATGTCTGCGAATAGTAATGGTACAAAATATTATTATGTCAAGGTTATCGCCTAGTCTATTCATCATTTGTTCATCGACTTTATCAGATTGCACCTTGTAGTAGATACTTCGAGGATCAAAGAAAAAATACAGAAATAAAAGAAACTAACTAACTTTCGAATACTTTTGAGTATGTGTTTTATGTGTGTGTAGTATATTAAAAAAAAGTTGAATGACCTCTACATAACTCTAGCAGATATCAACAGATGGGCCTGTAGCACTTTGAAATAGTAGAAAGATTGTTTCCAACTTCGCTGCGTTTTCCATCAGGCGGAATGCATTCTATCGGAGCTCTACCAATAGTGGAGTATTTAGAGTAGTCCATTAGGCGACTTCGAACAATATACGCTGCGTACAACGTAGATACAACTTACACAACAAAATAACGCCAATGACGTTAATTAATTAGCGTAAAAATAAGTATTCCAAGTCATACAATCTTAAGTAAATAAGATTAAAAATAGAATGCTTTTAGAAGAACCCGAGTACCTTTGTTAATGTTATTTTGCATCAGATGTTTTTTTATTATATCGCTGTAAAGAAGACTTGCGTAACTGAAGAGTTAACATTAAACTAAAAACAACTGTACTGTGAAAAAGTAAAAAAGACTGGTATTATTAGAGTTAAATAAGATAAGATGAATGGTTTATGTTTTACTGTGAAAATGCAGATTTTTTTATATCGAAAGCGCTAATATGTAGAGAAGCTCTCTCTTAAAAATGATGTTGATCGTAAAATTACATAATTTTTGAGAAAAAATCACTTATTGGTTTTGGTCTTTTATACTTCGAGACTAGGTACGTAAGCACAATATTGTTACGACATTTATAGCGATAGATTTTTTCTTGTAGACATTAAATTATACAGTCGGTCTACTGATGTAAGTATCTCAGAAGTGCTCAAAGTAGAAAAGACCAATGAATTAGTTGTCTCGTGAAGTTTATCATATTTCAAATCCGTCACTACTCTACAATACGTCACTACTCTATGATAAAATGTATATCTACTTGTAAGTGTTTTTATCTTTTTTTAAATAGTAAAATAGGCAAGGCCTTTGGGTACGAGCTTACGGGATGGTGCGTGAGGTGCAGTCTAAGACGTAGCAGACTTACTTAGAAAACGCCTATCGAGTCTTGTTTTGAATAATCCCAAATTGTACGTATCGGGAAAGATAACTAACGTAACATTTCAGCGAAGTCGACAAGTATGAGGCGCCTTTTAACGAATTATCCCACAACGAGCAAAATGCATTTGATCGAGCCGCACTGAGTGAACTCGGGCGTCCATTAGACTCGTCTGGCCCCGTATAATTGGCACGCGATTTAGACCTCGTTCATAGAGAGCGGCATCAATGTCAGGAAGTTTGCAAATTTAAATTTAGAATTGAAATTTTAATTTTACATTACGTAATATGTACATACACTTCATTAAAGTCAAAATCGTAATAGGTATTATTGGTTACATCGGCTTTTTATACGTGTTATAAATGCCATATATAGAGAGAAAACAAGTACGTACTAACAAATGATTAGGCTATGTATAGACATGAAGTTGAATAAATGTGTCAAAATAGCAAAAACAATATAAAAACTTATCAAAATGTTAGTAGCCACGTGAATACATATCGGGTAATATTATATAGGCGTCGAAAATGTAATATAATAATATATGTTTTTGGTTCAGAAACTCATCTACAACTTCCACTTTAAAGCGCTTTTAAATGTTCATTGAATAGTGAAAGAAATTCAATTTTAAATCGCGTTTTTAAGTAAAAAGGAATTCGCCTATGAAAATATGACGATAGTCCTTAGTTGTGCACATGGTGCGAGCGGGACAGCAACACCACTTCCGCGATGAGGACCCGCACTTCCTGTGATTGAGCCGCCCGCCTACGCCGATCCTTTTTCCCGAAATTAGCCATTAGTGGAAATATGCATTAGTAAAGAACGCGTCAGGAATGTTATATTTGCATGTTAGCTTTTGCGTATTTTATTTTATCGTTGTTGTATATTACTTACGATCATTTCACGTTTTAATAAATTGACAGGCATCACTTTACAAACGTCGTTGGAAAAGTATGAAAACAAATAACGATTCTTTGACATAAAAAAATAAAAACTAAAATTGAAATTGATAATATTTTATTAAAACTGAGCACTAAATGTGTTTTAGAACGAACACAGTTCTATTATTGCCAACACGAAACTAATAACACTTAAAGATAATGCGGATAATTGAAACAATGAGTAAACCCAAATAGGTGATAAACATATTCACGTAAGCGAATACAGGCGCGCAGTCGTCGGCAATGTACCACCCCGTGTAATTTCCACTGCATCCCATCCCATCTCTCTCGCTCAGCTAAGTAATGACTTAGATCCATTCCCAGATAAATAGCAAATTGAATGTGTGCCCTGTACTGCCACGACCGCTGCTTCGTACACAACCGATGTATCCGTGCGTCAGACGCACGATTGTAGTGCACATAGTAATGACGTGTTCACATCGCTGCGTGCGTTTTATAAAGTTAATCGTCCCGTACCAATGATTAGTGATATACGAAATTATCAGCGTTTAGTGCGTCTTCCCCTTTGCTGAAACCGGACCGAATTCGTTGAATTCATAAGTTTGTAGTTCTGAGACGAAATTGTCTCGCTTTATTTTTATTGCACGACGCCGCTAGTCCCGTTCGGAGGTGCGCTCGCGTGAGCAAAACGGGTAATATCGGGTGCAACAAACATACTCGCAGTTAAAACTATGTTTTAAAACTAATTCCCGGACGGTAATGGCGCGCCCCGTCGATAACCTGCTAGCATTTACAATGTTTTGGCTGGTCGTATTTTTTGGCTCGGTTTACGGTCGGGGAATATGAAAAGTTTTGAGAGGCTCTAGCGGAGAGGCGTAAAGACGGTTTACGATGCGTCTTCGAGTTGAATGCGCCACATGTTGGCGTGTTTCGTGAATTTTCACGCGGTATAACCGCGTTACACGTGCTATGACCTGACCATGAAAATTTTAAACGCCTCACTTAAAACTAAAAGGTTCGCTAGAGTGGTGCGCGATGCCGAAAAAAGGGTAGTGGCGGCAAAATATTTACGCAAGGAAATGTTAAAGCGAAGTACTTTTAAATTAATTCAGTTGCGACCAGCTGCAAAAACTCGGGGGTCCCGGGACAACAAAGAGACGTTCTTATAAATTCTCGATTAAATTTTGGATACGAGCGCCAATGAACACAAATTCCTAGAGTTGGTCCAATAAAGGACGCCGTGCAGCCGCGTTAGGAGGCCATAAACGAACGTATTATCCATGTAAGGCGGAATAGCCGTTGCACAATTAATTGTTTCATTTTGGGAAACAATTCCCGCTCCTCATTCAATTAAGAGCGGCGAGCGGGGGGTGGGGGCAGGGGGCTACCCGCCCGCTCATGAGACGGACGTATTAATAGCGCCTGCAATATTGATATACTCGTATCGTATCCAACGTACAGCTTCGAATACTATATTGTTTGTTAGCGAATTCGATTTGTGTCGATCATAAATCTTGCGCCTTATGTCGAATTCCAATTTGATTGAATTCGCACGGCACTGTATAAGAAACAACGCGCCTCTGAGTAATTTGAAAGTAGTGAGTTTATGCTTTCATCGTAATATTCAGAGGGACCTGAAGTACGTGCAGAATATTAAACGACTAAATGCAAACAGAAACTAGGGCCGCTAAAAATGTTAACAAAGACAACCATCAGGATAGAAAACAAAACATACCTAACAAGTAACATAAAACGATTTCGACGTTGAATTTTAGGGACGAAATGATGGATGAATAGAACGCATTCCCCGAGTATAGAGCACACAGGTGCCAAAGCGGGATTCAATTAGCAAAAACATACAGAATTAAGAGAGACAAACACGACAGGGACATGTGATGAGATGCCCTCCTCAATCCGAATTTTATATTACACATTCATTATTCATTGTGTTTGTCAAGAAAATTACCTTGTACCTTTTTAATATAACGTCTCGGATCTTTAAATGTGGGCGGCGAATAGTAGATGAGACGGAGTTTGAAGACGTCGCGTTTTATCGACTTATCACTAACGAACTAGATGTAGACAAAGGCTCTATTAGCAATTAAATAAATCTCCATTGTAACCGCGCACCGAAATACGATCGGCAACAGTTTACAAAAACGTAAAGTATCTTGATACTGTGGAAATTTGGTTGGTTTTGATTCTCTTTCGGTTTTGGGCCATTATTTTTCACGTTAACAGTTACTCGCGTACGGTGTAGCAAATTGATGTGTCGGAAACAAATTTAATTACAGCATTTCTGTAACGCACGCCAATAACCGTAATGCAAATATATCGAATGACTTAAACTGTAAATGTATTTAATTCGTTTTCCAAAACTTTCATACTTGAGAGCTTTTTACTCGCTGTGAGTTTGATGCTTCTACAACTACATACATGAATAATACGGTAGGGACAACATTTCGATATTTATATAAACGAACATCGTTTAGACCACTCAGCCTTCATTTTTATTGTTAGCATAATACGTTTCATCTGCTAATGCCCTTTTAAAAATTACCCTAATCAATGCTAAAGCGCTCTAATGCAAAAAGCACTTAATTAATACCGTATATACTTGGCATTCTCCAGTTGTATTTAATTTAAAAACACGGCGCTGGCGTCGCCGAGCTTTCAAATCAGCGGTCGGATGAAGATTCGAGAGCAATCTGTTAGATTGGTTCATTAGTGGAGTAATGAGTCGCGATGCATGCCGAGACCGGGCTGAACAGACGAGCGACACGTCGCTTTTAAAAGGAAAACCGCTTCAAATGTAAAACATTTATACAAAATGTCTGAACTTATAAGGGAATGTACGACTACTAATGATTAATATTGTAGGTGTATTTTTTTATATATTCATACATAGAAATATAAAACGTAATTTGTCGAGTGACTTCAGTTAAATAGTTAATAAGAACAATAGCAACGCTTTGATATTAGTAGAGGAATAACTACTCGTGCTATTTGATTGGTTCATTATATAAATAATAACATGTACGAGTATCTTGTGATGGTGGTATGCGATAAGCTTGCGAAAGTATGTGCAGACGTAATAACGAATACAGAACGAACATATTTAATTGCAGTTCGCTTCAAAATATACTATGAATACGAATGATTTTAAGCAAAATTAGATACATATACTAACCGAATTGCAGGTACGAACAGAGTTTTTATAAGCATTTACCGTGTTTATAATGCGTGTCAGTATTGAAGTGGTGTTGTTTTAGAAGACAAAATGAGTTCGTTTCGCAACACCTTCACGTATCGCTACCATTTTCTCGCTTGTGATTTTAAAGGTTATTAAACTGTATCTTAATTAAAAATATATGTAGATTACATAACAACATACAGAGGAATAAAACATTAGTGCAAAGTTTTTTTCTTTGCCTAGAAATCGTACTAATATACTCGTAGGTAGGTATACTAAGGAAATACATA
>DWDX01005946.1:0-10062 GCA_018245675.1 Agara michaeli | reverse complement strand
ACGTAACTGGTGAAATGTGGGAGTGTACTACACTCCTCTGCCTACCCCTTAAGGGGATTACAGGCGTGATGTTACGTAAGAAATATAGAGAATCTATCGCGTGCTGAAAATATGTATTCTACAATTAAAATGACATCGTGCTTTAGGTGTGGTTGCGATGACTGTGTGCGTGAATCGACCGAAGACCCCCTACGTCATTCTCTGGCGCGCCTCAACGAGTACAAAGCGCTTGCATCCCCATCACTGATCGCGTTATCTTCCACTGACCCCATCCTCACTGCGTTCCGTCTATCTTGGGAACTGAGAAACATGGCGTTTACTGAACAGGTAATCAAAACCTAGCACTACTCTCAATTAGCAGAGAGCCTTTCACCATAATCTACTTTAATTGTACTCATTAATTCGCAATAAAAATATATATACGTATATACGTATTATTATCTCGTATGTATTTTTATCAGCTATCATAGCACAGGCATTCAATATATAATGGAATAGTTTGGAATCGGATAGTCGTGAGTGGAACTGTCTCCAGATATTGTTATTATTAAAATTAATTGATTGTAGTACAAAATATATACGAGTCGTGGAGTTGTCCCGAATCTAAAAAGTTTACTTAAACAAAGGCCGTCCTATCTATCGAGATACTTTGAAGGCATGTTAGTTTTGCATCCGAGTTAAACAATAGGTACCACCAATACGACACGACAATAGTAAAATGACTACGTAATATCCCTTCAACATTCTTCGATTTAACAATGACGTTTTTATTATTTGCATCCAGGAAAGTAAATCTGAATACCTGGAGCTGCGGCGTCAAGTGCAGAAGTTCGCTGTCGACCTTCTGGATCAGTCGAGGAGTTCCCAAGAGCTGGACGTCATCTTGAACTACGATCCTGATGTGCCGCAGTTCTACGACGGCGATCACATGAAGCTCGCGCGTCTGGAGCTAGCTATAGATTTCAAACAGAAAAAGGTTGGCTTTCTATTTTTAAAGATTATATTATTATAGTAATTGGAAATTTTAGAATTTCCCAATAATGCCTGGAGGCTAGACTTCTATAAATGTCTCATTTTTAGCGCGTTAACATTTCTGAAGAAACCGGTATATATTACACAATTATGACACAATCGCGCCGAGATTAACGCCTACATGCCGTCTAATTGAAAATGGGTCTAGGTATATAGATTTTTTTGACCAATCCAACTTTCTTTAAGTTCTTAACAATAAGAATCATAGTTTTATATTCTGCCTTTGGAATAATAAATGTGTTTACAAAATCTTACGGTTGTCCCCGTGTCAGTTTGTAGCGCATCCAAACATTCAACAACTCCTCGCGTCCATCTGGTACGAAGGAGTTCCAGGATTCCGTCGGAAGTCCTCGTTTGAAAGACTCATGATCATTTGTCGCGTTGCCATCCTATTCCCGTTCTACTGCTGTCTCTACATGGTCGCTCCTAACTGTTCTATCGGGAGATTGATGAGGAAACCCTTCATGAAGTTCCTGATCCACGCGTCGAGTTATTTGTTCTTTTTGTGTAAGTACATTTGAAGTGAAATTAATCACTTTGATTGATTAGTTCACTATTTTATCTTTAGAAGAATTAAAGTTTATTGAATTGAGGGCAACTGTACGTTTTGTTGGCTTTATTATGATATATTTAAGGATTTGAAATAATAGATGTTGTTAAAATTGATTCCTTTAATATCTTTTTTTTCTTTCTTTTTCTTTTTTTCCTTTCCTTTTTTTGTTCCTTTTTTTACCCTTTTTTTCCTACTTGTGTGGTTATTTCAAATATTTTTCCTCGTTTCTCGACAGTTATTCTGATCCTTGTATCGTTAAGAGCCGAAGTACAGATAATACAACTATTTGGACCGGAGTGGATGGTGGACAATCTGGAAAAACAACTTTTAGAGCAGAGAGGCAACGGACCGACGTACTTAGAAATTATTGTTGCTTTTTATCTTTTAGGTAAGACTATATTACCACAGAGGTATAAATAAGAAAACCAAGTCAATTTAGACTGAAAATTTTATATGTATCGTATGTAAATGAAACTATAACAATTGGCAGGTTTTATATATCAAGAAACGCAAGAAATTTACATAGAGGGCATGCGTTCTTATCTCCGAAATTTATGGAACTTCATCGATTTTACCAGAAACTCGCTCTACGTCGCCGTTGCTATCCTTAGAATCGTGGCTTACCTTCAACAAACCGCTGAAATCGATAAGGATCCACAGAAGAAGTTTGTACCCAGGGAACATTGGGATGATTTCGACCCCCAGCTCATTGCCGAGGGCTTGTTTGCTGGTGCGAATGTGTTTAGGTATGTGAAATATTTGATGAATTTTTCTTTAACTATCAAAGGATGATTTAACTTTTTGAAGTCGTCAATGATTGATATTTTTCATTACAATCGATATAGTCAATATCGCTTGCTTAAATTGATTTGGTGTAATGTATGGTTTTATTTATACTGTTTTATTATTTACTACTGTTTTACTAACTATTTTTGTTTTTAGCGCCCTCAAGTTGGTTCATATGTTTTCTATCAACCCACACTTGGGCCCGCTGCAGATCTCACTAGGCCGCATGGTGATTGACATTGTAAAATTCTTTTTTATCTACAGTTTGGTACTGTTCGCCTTCGCTTGTGGTAAGTGTAAGCACCTTTATTATTTGGAGCCAATCATTAATGGAATAAATTTAATTGAGGTGCTATCATTTTCTGTGATGATCAACATATGTATGTGATGTTAAGGACGCTTTATGATTTCTTACTTCTTGTGGTAATTCCATAAAGAACTCTTTTACATTGTATTACAAGTTAGTTACGTGTTTGTCCAGTGTGAATTTAAGCAGAAAATGATTATATGAGTCTATAAGAGGCATTGTATTTAAAAGTGCGTGTCATTATGAATTTTACGATTTGCTTTTACTGTAAAATTAGGTTTAAACCAACTGCTTTGGTATTTCGCGGAACTCGAGAAGCGTAAGTGTTACGTATTACCCGGTGGTTTACCGGATTGGAACAACGCTGGCGACCATTGCATGAAGTGGCGAAGCTTCGGCAAGTAAGTCGTTTGGCGGTGTGCCCAAGAAATATGCTAGAGTAGATAATAAATATGATTTTTACAAGCTTTCATTTTTCAAACTTCTTCATTTGTCTTTAATATTTTCCATGGTCGCTCCTTTGTTGCATATAATAAACGCTTTTAATATGGTGTAAGTATTTAAGATATGTTACAGTAATAAATGTGATAAAAAAAGCAAATTTTAAAGTTACTTGGGTAAAGTCTGAACAACATATCTGTGATATTGTAATGACATGAACGGTAAAGAGGTTATTACATGCGGATATAATCGTGGCGCCGATGTTGTGGTTGCTATGGCAATTTCTAAACTGTTTTTTCGATTGCTAAGTCTTAAGTCGACTGCCTAATCTAAAAATTGTATCTTTTGTAAAATTATTACGTTTCTTATACAACAATGGGGGAAGCTCAATTTGGAGTTCGTCAAGTTATTGGAGCGCCAATCGAAATTACTAGGTTGGCAGAACAAGCATTGATTTGCATGCCGCCTAGAGGTGCTAAGTTCACGATATCGGAATGGAAAATGAGTAACGAGCAGCGATGCAGGAATACCGAAGATCAGGCGCAGCTTGCAGACCGGATCCTCGGAGAATGTGAGCGGGTCAGAGAGGAAACTGCTGAGCGTGCTCAAATAATGAAGGCGACGTCGGACCGCCGCATAGAAGAGAGGATAGGCGATATCGAGTTCAACAAAAAAGAGTTGCAGATGCAAAGAAAAGAAATCTGTTTAGAATTAGAAGCGCTCGGAGTATATAAGACTCGCTTACTGGATTGTTTGGCTTCTCTACAGACTAACGCCTTGAATATATGCCGAAAATGTCTTATGCTTAGAGATGGACGGATTGGCATTGACTTGGTTGTGGATGATGTAGAAGTTGCTCTTCAACGAGAAATCACTACGATTCTTGGAGGTCAAAGCCTCCTTAAACGCGCTTTGGAACAATTAAATGAGCAAATGCGTCGTTTGCGTTCAACACGCTACCTTTTAGATCGCGATCTTCAGTATAAACAAGCCGCTATTGACTTAGATGAAGGGTCTTTATCGCTGAAACCAACGGACCTTTGCCTCTCAGTTTATGAAGGATACTCCAATTTGGATCCAGCTAATATATCGGCAGAAGAATATAACGCATATTCCGCTAAGAACATTCAGCAAGCTGCTAGAGAAGTGACCAGCGCTCGTCCAATCAGGGTCTTCATTGATACCCTACTAAAACAAGTGATCGATGATCTCTGGAACTCATATAACAAATGCAATCATGCATTTAATCAACGCATCGAAGCAACTAAGATAGCTAAAGCGAAACTAGAAGATATGCATAGTGAGACTACACAGAAAATTGCCGATATGCAAAATAATATATTGGAATTGCAGAAGGCTCTCTCCGACAAAGAAGGGCATATAGGTTTAGCTCATACGAGGCTTGGTAGGCGAGCTCAAAGAGTAGGAGCAGAGTTGGTTCGCGATCCACCCGGCCAGGCGTTGTACTATGAATGTGAGATGTTGCGTCACAGTACAGAACAACTGCAGCAAATGCTGCAGGAGGCGACTTCGTCGTTACGATATCTTTTGCAGACACAGATTCAGTTGGAAGAAGATATTAATGTTAAAATGAACACGTTGAAGATAGATGAAGTCGACTGTATGACTCTGCGAGTGTCCATGGATTATCATGCATATTAAACCTAGGGCACGCTAATTGTATTGCTAGTTTTTTTGTTTAATGTTCATGCTTGTAATATAAATAGTTATGTTCATAAAAATTTGCAAATTATTAAGAAGTGTGTAATTTTGTTGAAATGCACAATAAATTGAATAATTGTATTATAGTTTTTGAAATTTTTACATTCAATAAAAGGTTCATTAATTTTTTCAATATATAAACTTCTTATTGTTGTTTAAGTACTTATTAAATATAATATTAGGTCGCATGAGTACGTATTGTACATATTGACATGTACATGAGTTTACAATCACTTGAGTTAATAAAAATTATGACAATATCTCATTTTGGAAGATGTACAGGATACTGAATTTGTAACTTTGACAGCGTGTTTGAAGCGTCCCAATCACTCTTCTGGGCGTCATTTGGCATGGTGGGCCTGGAGAACTTTGAACTTGCTGGCATCAAGACCTACACTCGCTTCTGGGGTCTGCTCATGTTTGGATCGTACTCCGTTATCAATGTTATTGTTCTGCTGAACCTTCTCATCGCCATGATGTCCAACTCCTATGCTATCATTGATGTAAGTATGAGTATTTGATAGTAAGTGTTGAATTTTGTGACTTGATATTTTATTTATTTGAACGCGGTGTAAATTAATAATCAATATTTTTGTAATACATAGCACCGAACCTTTATTAAAGCGGATACAGACATTGGATATTATTTATTATTTTAAACACGCGTATAAAATGGGTTTACCTCATAATTTATGATCATAGGTACGTCCCGCGAGAAAATCCCAACCACTAGTTATCATCACATTACATAAACTTTCATAATGAAACATGTCCACGTCGCGGCGATATAATTTGGAAAGATACAAGTATAAATGATCAATGACTAATTTAAATGGTGTTATCATTAGCGTGAAGCATGAAGCATCTTGGAAATTCTTGAATATTTTCGAAACGCGACCTGGGGTTGTCTATAGATATTGACTTTAAGTTATCATAGAGTTGTTATTATCTGTAAATATTAATGTACTTAATAGTTGATTACGACTTTTTGCTTTCCAGTACTTTTTGCATATCCTGTTTTAACTTGCAGATTGTACATATTTAAATTGTAATCGATATATAATATGGATTACGAGAACATTCATGTATCAAGTTTTTTCCCGAACGTTTTTAAAAGTGTGATTATTAAATTTTCTCAGAAACATTCTGACGTTGAATGGAAGTTCGCGCGCACCCGACTCTGGATGAGTTACTTCGAGGAGATCTCCACCTTGCCTCCCCCTTTCAACATCATGCCAACTCCCAAACTCTTCATGAAGCTGCTGAGACTCAGGAAGAAGGACAAGATCAGGAACATGAAGATGCAAGTAAGCGTTGATAATACTATCATATGAACATTACTATTACGAGCGTAGCTATAGCTAGGGGCGGGGAGGGTGGAGATTCACAAGTGAAGTTTGCCTGCCTGCTTCAGCTAGCCTTGAAACTCTTATCCGACAGTAGGACAATAAAAGGTCGAAATAATCAGCGCATATTACGAGTTCTTAAACAGCTTTTAGCTAATTGCTCTGCATGATATGAAGCTAAAAACTTTCATAGTTTAGTCGTATTTCGTTTTTCTTTTCAAACTATAAAAAGAGAGTTTCAAGTTTTAATTTATAACGGTTTCCCTTAGTGTTCCAGTGTTAAGTGCTAATGCATTTTACGATGTTAATTTTTTTTTATATCCCAGAAGTAGTACTGCAATTTATGGTAGCAAAATTTTTATCTATGGTTTGTAAAAGTACAGGTCATATTAACAGATACTGTATTAGCGTGTATTTACAAATATTAGGAACATTTAAGTTATATAGATATTTGCTATTGGCTATTTGGGCAAATGCACAGGAAATTATTTGAAATCAGACTGACATAAATGAATTTATCCCCAGATCTTATTATTATTAATAATTAATTTATTCGATGACATGACGTTATGCGATAACCTCAGTGACAATGTCGATTTAAAACAATCTATCTCTTTCCGGCAGGAAGGGAAAGAAAGTGAGCACGATATTAGATACACAGCAGTAATGCGAGCTCTGGTCTGGCGATACGTAGCCGCGATGCATAGGAAGATGGAAGACGAGCCCGTCACAGAGGACGATGTCAACGAACTCAAGGGCGACGTGTCTGCTTTGAGATACGAACTACTCGAAGTACTAGGAAAGAACGGGATGGATGTATCTTTCGCGGATAGAAAGGAGAAGAGTGAGTAGAAATATTCATAATGATGACATCTCATATTGTACAGCGTAGATACTTTCAGAAGAAACAATATTAATATTAACCTGAAACTAATTTTAAGTAGGGAAATGAAATTGCGTTGTCATTGCTGACCATGGTATTAAGTGATTGATAATATGGTAAATAAATACTATCAAATTGTTTAGAACATAGACTGCACTAAGAACAAGACAAACATACATCTGTATAATCGAAGATATAATCCTCTTTTTGTCACTCTCGAAGTATAAAGGATCTGGTTGAAGTCATATACTATCAGTAATTGTCTGTTTCAGTGGTTCTCGCGAAACGTATGAAGGTTTGGGAGCGGCGGTTGATGACAGACTTCCGCGTGGCACCCATAAGAGTCGTAGAAGACGACAACGTACCAGCCAATGAGGACAGCTTGTCCAAGTTCAGGCGAATCGCCAAAATGGTGGTTGCCGCTAAGTCTGATTCGAAATGGGAAGAGACACTTGCCGCTGTTGGAGTATCGTAAGTAAAACAGGTTTCTTCTTTATTCGTCAATATAGAATGACTGAGCTGATTCACTTACTGGGTTAAAGTTTTTTTAATCTCTCATAATTTTTATTATCTTCTAGATTACTATGCGGATTCCCATTGTTTTCTTTTCGTGTCGTTGACTTTGAAGTATTCGTTGAATCATTATTATTCAACGTCTTTATCAAATTTATTTGTTAATTGATATCCATAATTTTGATTTTTAACTATGTATATATTCTTCTGATATTAAAGTGTAAGGTTTTAAAAATTTTCGTCGACTCTCAGATCGCAAATTGGGCGCTGTCGTACTCGTAACTCCGTTAAAAACCAGCAGAACCTGCAACGGGCAATCAACGAGGCTAAAAGATTGGTACAGCGGTCACCTTTGCCCGGTAAGTTGAATAAAAATACCAAATTTCCATTCGTCACTACGAAGTATGGAATAACGTTGAGATTCAATGATGGCTTATCCGTTTCTTTCATAATTTATATAACTGTTTCGTTTTGGTTTGAATATAGCAATCTATCTCTTTCTTCCACACTTTGCTTTGTTTTATTACTTATTTGAAATTCACTCAGCTCATCTGATGTAAGTCCTTCGAGGTACAAGTTTTAAATGTTGTAGGCGATTCCCGTGCACCGACCCCTATTGAGATGCCCATAAGTCCCGGTCATACACTTAAGGAACTCATCCGTGATATATCAACTGATTATGGCGATCCGGTTATTATCAGAACACCCGTACCAGGGTCTCCGAAAAAAGGTATTTTAGATTAGATTATTTAAAATTCACTAAACTTTGCGTTTATAGTCTTTTTGTTTTTGTATGTAGGTGATTTTAATCCTATACCCGCATTTTCATTAGCAGGTGACGTTTTTTTTTGAAACTCAAAATTTGTAAGCTAAATGTAAACCTGAATGAGAAATCCTTTGTATCTTTTAGATGCAGCGTCGTCATTGGTTGTGGGTACCTTATTGAATCCGAACACTAGTTGCCGAGCAGCTTCTTCAAGACACAGCTCTGTCAGTCCTACTGCATCGGAGGTATTACTAACTGTTATATTATTCGTTATTTCTGTGTAGACAATCGTAAACTTTATTATTATGTTTACTTAAACTTTTTTGCAGTTGGTATCCAGAGCTTCGTCGCCCATGCCAAGATCAACCAGTCCGATACCCGTCGCCAGGCCAACAGCTCCTGAGATAAAGCTGACTGAAGGTGCACTACCACCACCACCGACTGCTAACAAATTCAAGGTAAGAGATAGGCAAATTAAATCTCTGCCATCAGTCATTGGAAGTAAATTAAATTACAAAAATCCTCCTGTAAATTAATTCGAAGAAATGTAAATTTCAATGTCATTCGAAACGCTTGTCTTATCCGTTGAAGACTGCATCAGCAATCATTAGATTTTTTATATTTTCGTGAACGATGCTCACTGTTTTATTTCTATTATTTAGGCACCTGCAGCACCGACGATGGAAATAACACCCAGCACGCCGGTAGTAACCCGGGCATCACCATCGTCACCATCGAAAACCAAACAGACCCGACCCAGTCAAATGCCTGTCCAAGTCGAGTCAATAAACGCATCATCGAAACCCAATTCTGAGACTAATGCAGTAAGTTGTATATATTTTCAAAAGCTATCCTATTTTCATATGTTTGTGTGTTCGTCGATATTCGTACTTTTTGAATATAATAAAGAAAATGAAATTGATTTTGTATAAAATATTTTAAGCTGCCGAGTTCGAAAATGATAAAATGATGAAGGAATTTTCTAAACGAGTGTGCTACATTCTAGATTTTAAGTCACTAATCACAAAGTTTTTTCCTTGTAAGTTAGGTTACTTATTAGTGATTTTTTAGGTTGCAACGAGTCCTTCATCTCCAACTCAGCAGCTTTCATCCACGTCCAGCATCGAACAACTACTGCCACCATCACCACCTCCAATGCCCACAAAGAGCGTGGACGATGTCAAGGTCATCAAAAGACAGCCGAGGACCGGATGGATTTAGAAAAACCATAATAATATACATTTTTATGATATTTATTAAGTATAAAACAAATATTAAAATCAGCTTATACCTTACAAAAATAATAAGACTTATCGTGGATATGTTTTTAAAGTTTTATAACAAAAACCTATTGTATATATTATTAAAAATAATACAAAGCTACTAAATTCATTGTCTCGTTAATACACAGTATTTGCTATATAAGCAGTGTATTTAAGCCAAATGGCTGTTTGAACGCCTGATATCATTTACAGCTAATTTCATTTCAAAATTTGTAAGGAATGACGTGATATTTTTCAAAACACGAATTCCATTCCATTGCGTTTTATATATAAAAAAAATACACAAGAATTGAGAACCTCCTCCTTTTTTGAAGTCGGTTAAAAATAATCCGTTTGCAAATAACAATATTACGTATTATTGACTGCCTCGTTGGTCGGGCGGTTGCTAGCGCGACTGCCGATCGGGAGGTCCCGGGTTCAAATCCCGGGT
>DWDX01005945.1:0-10065 GCA_018245675.1 Agara michaeli | reverse complement strand
AACTGGTGAAATGTGGGGGTGTACTACACTCCTCTGCCTACCCCTTAGGGGATTACAGGCGTGATGTTACGTATATAAGTATTATATTGTATGTATTTATGTATGTTTATCAGCTGCCCGGTTACCGTAACATATTCATTCAATTGCCTGATTTGGAATCATATAGCCGGATGTGGAATTGTCTCTAGTTATCATTATTGTTATAGATATTTTTTAATATTCCAGCCCTCGAGGGGTCAAATAGTAGTTGTCAAATAAAGTTGGATTAGAATCCGTCAATTCGAAACTAGGACTGGGGAAAGTGAAATGGTAACGTAATCGCATTGATATTTGCTGATGTTGTAACGTTAGTCCACCCGCGCCCTACACCGAGGCCTGGAATCATCTATTCGAAAACATCTTAACACTAGATTTTACAATTGAATGTTCCAACTTTTACAGATAATCTAAAATAGAACTCCAAGTCTGAGCTTCCGTAGTGGACCAATGAAAGGGTCGAAAAGAACTCTAAGCTGTCTCACTAATTATAATCACCTTGTCATGCGATACCCATGGTCAATAATCTGGCATCGAGGAGGGTAGCACCCTATATAAAATGACCCTTTCACCCTGTTTCTGGCTCTGCACAAGATAATAATCATTTGTTAATGTATTAGTGTATTTGGAAATTTTGATATTCAGATAAAGCTGTATGGCCTTGGCTTTGAAGGATTTTCAGACAGCTTTTGTCCAGGTACTACTTAATGGCAGTAAGGGGCCATCCATAGATTATCTCACGCGAATTTCATGATTTTTGACCCCTCCTTCGTCCTTGTTACGGCTGTTACATTTGTTAGACCCAAGTGTGATGTCACATATTGTACAATTTTATTTTATATTTATAAATTTTTGAAATTGAACTAGCAGTGTTCCGAAATTATTTTTATTTTCTTTTTCAATAAAAAAACATTTGTAATATTCACGTTTAAAATTTTATATTTTGCAAACATGTGATGTTACAAAATTTACAACCCCTCTCCGCACCTTGTCACACAATGTCACACTTCGTCGACCCCCTCGCTCCCCCTTAACGTGTGACGTAATTTATGGATGGCCCCTAACGCTGGATATATTATGCTTCTAAATAGAACTTACGCAACTTGGGATAGGTTTTTACTGTTGTAGAAGACAAACTTTAAGTTATTTAACCAATCAAGAGTATTATATTTGTAGGTTATGCTGTATACCTAGACATCAGCTATTCGAAACAGCTATTGCGAAGTATCTCGTCGACCATTCAAAACCATGTTTGCGCTGTCGTTAATTGATCGCGTGATGTTTGACTGGTCGCTAAGATTAATCATTAATTATTTTCAGCGATTATGGATATGGATGTTAACTGGATAAGGCGTGAATTTTCTGACAAGTCCAAAATGCCTACTTTATGGGTAGCTTTTATGATTGAGTCTGAATTTTGTTGCTAAATTCTATTTTATGTTTCCAATATTTTTTAAATCGATTCTAATTTAATCGCCCGTTTCTGTTAATGTATTATAGCGAATTGATGTATAGATCCACAAATGAGACTGATATTAATTTGTTTACCGATAACTTGTCACGTTATTCAGGTCTTGTACTCATTTAATGTATTAATAAATGAAATGTCCAAAGTTCTGAAAGCTTGGACACCTGATCCAGCACGGATACATCTCTAAGAGATTTTGGTTACTGAAACGCTGAGTGACCATTTAGAATTGGCAGGAGAATCAGTGTATTATGAACTGAACAGAAAAATAGGTAAAATATGTTGCATGCATATTTTCACAACTTTGAGATTCCAGATTAAAATATTATGAATTATAATTATCTCAAACATTTCCGTAAATATTTGTTGTATTGTAACTTTATGTCTTTAAGACACTTTCCGATAGGACTTGAAGATGGCTAGCAGATGTATTTGTTTATGGTTTTAATGTATAATCATAGTTCCATACGTACATACATACACTTATTTCACTACAAGTAGCTGCTACCCGCGGCTTCGTCCCCTTGTCGTCGTCATACCATTATTGCACCTATAGCGCCATCTATACTGCTTATATGATTAAAACGTGTTTTTCTAAGAAAGTTCGATATTTTCCCGCGAAAAAGAGTAGCCTACGTCATTCCCCAACCCTTTAACTGCCTCCAAAAGTCACGTCGATCCGTTGTTCCGGTTTTATGTAAAAGAAGGACAAACAAACAAACAAACAGTGTCCCATTTATAATAATAGTATGGATATGGATTTCAAAGACAGATCGGATCTGCTGTTGAAGTATCTTGACCCTCGGAAGCGGCAAAGGAATGTTTGGTAAAAAACATCTTGTAAATATTTCGAGGGGAATTTGCAAATTTGCATTAGTGACCTAAATAACATTTTCAAAATGCTTGGTAAAAAGGTAAACTATTATGAGTGATACAAGTTCAATAGTACATCTAACTTTAATTTGCGGTCGTCTATTACCTGTATTTGAATTCTAGATCTGTATGTTATGTTAATTATAATTATGCACTGCAATAAATGTATTAAGTGTTAATGAAACATTAATTAATAGTGAAATTGACCGAATTAAACTTGAAGATTTTACGAATACCTAATATTAATTTTCAATGTTCATTATGTGTTCGTATATTTAAAATATAAGTATCGTCACGTGTATGTGAGGTTTTTGGAAACAGGTAAATAAATAAAAGAAACAATATTTCGGGTTTTTATATATTTAGAACAAGAAATGTATAGTTACAACCATTGAGGATATTAAATATCATATTGTAAAAACTATTGTATAAAGTGAAGAGAATGTGACATTTTCCATATTTTTTTTTCAATTATAATTAATTCCAATAAATTAATAATTATAGACACATAAATTACGTGAAAATATTAATGAATAAATTACTTAAAAACAGCCAAGTAACCACTACAGATGTAAATATTGGTTAATAATGCTTACGTTTTAGGAATGAGTATTCTTTAAAATTTCTATCCGTACTTCAAAGTAAGAACGGCTTAATGCAATTTTCCAAAATGCATTATTCAAACATCATTTTTTTGCTCCATTTTCGAAACCACTTCACGCGCGACCCTGGGGAGGGTCGGGTTGCGATTTTGGAAAACTACACTCTCTTAAAAATTATCGGGAACAACATTTATATAAGACGAGACTAAACCTGAGTGTTGCGTGACTCCGCTGCGCTCCCGCGGTCAAATAATACTTTACATCGTCTCGTTTACGTATAAACCACACCGCTCTCCTAGTACTTCACAGCGGGACCGGTCGTGCGTCACTGTCAGGTATAGTTTCGATCTTAACTCCACTACTGTTTCTTGTGCAAATCATAAATTCTCCACAAAAGCTATAATGAAGTTAGAGGTAATCGTTTAAACAGACACAATAAGAATATAGAAATACCTAACCTTAGGCATACGAGGTACCGCAAGCGGACACGGCCCCCGGGGCCGCGCGATCGACTACGATAGTGCGCGGGCGCTGCGGCCGCCGGCGCGGGCCCCGGGGGCGGTGCGGCCACTGGCTCACCACAATATCAACTAAATCTGTTATACGATCAACACAGACACCTACACCTTAATATTTTAATTAAGTAATCATAAAAGACAAAAGGAAACATCAACATTGATTTCAATACCGGAAGATCTTAAGTGTTTTAAGTATTTTTTTTTTATTCAAAAAATTTTTTTTCACTATAAAATACGTATTTGTATCAAAGTGATGTCAGCTAGCTTGAACGAGGAAATTGGCTGACCGATTCATAATCTCATTTTATAAGTATAAATATCATTGCTCTCCTTGTCTAGTACACCTCACGGTGAGATTGGTAAAATACTTACACAATACTTTGCTTTTCGAAACTCTTATATATCTTACGATGCATTTGACTAATTATTTATTAGCTAGCCTTAACACTCAAGACATTCGGAAGTCGGGGTGAATCGGAAAGACCTCGCAACTTCCAAGTTTCGATCCGGTCTATCTTATGGGAGTATGACTGAATATTTGACTACTGTTATGACTAAGAGTATCACATGCTACTTCGCACAGTACTGCTGGTTTGTTTCCGTCACGAGACCTTCGATCGTGGTCCGACAGGCGCGAACGTAATGTGCTCACCTATAGTTACGGCGATCCGAAGGCCCATATATGCTCACGAGGACCGGTATTCCGGATAGGGACAGTGGAATATCGGGGCTGGCAAAAGTTTGGAACGATCGTATCCGATACATGTAAATATTTATATCCGAATCTTTTCCACGAAAACTTTCGAAAATTCAATCGCTTTGGAAGCACACGCTCGAGCGTCGCGAGCCGTCGCGCGCCGCGCCGTGCGTCCTGATATAGCGTAATGGAAACAAACCGTTGTACAGTGCAGATAATTAGAGGAATCAACACCGAAAACGATAACCTAATAAATAGACAGTGAAATTGATATTACATGATATTACTTTTTATTAATTTTTATATTTCGAAACTATTTGGATACAATTAGCTCACCCGAAGCTGGACCGATGCCGTTCTCTGTTTATTTACATATTTATTGCAACTTGCTTCTTAGCCAACTGCGTAAACCTTTTTGGATGCATTGATTTCTTGAAAATCTGCCGTTTCACCGACGTCGGTGTTCCTAATTTAAATTATAATAGCGCCCGCTCCGGTATTTTAGATTTTCACTGTCTATGATGATTGTATGCGTAGACACAGGGTGCAGTTCGGGACCAACTGCTGGCGGCTGAGGAGAAAATGCAAAAATTGAAGACGAGATAGATGGAACTGAACTGTAAGGAGATAAACTTCGATTTCACTAATATATAGGTAAGTAATATAGATACAGCCGCAGCAGGAACGCGCGTTAAACAACACCGTATGTTTCTAAGACGATGACCATGCGATAGGAAGGCGAACGTGCCGCGGAGCGCAGGCTATACATTATAAAACTATTAACGACGTACGCTAAAGCTAAACTAGAGAAACGGATCCAAAACACGAGGAAGTACCGGATGAGCAAACGTAGTTCTTTTTTTGTTAATATAAACATTTAATAATTTTACAACGATAGCCGTCGCAGCGTAGAAGAGTAGGTGTTGTGCAATGCGGATGGTTATTATCTCTTACTAGCATTTTGACGTATGAAGTAATAGTAACACATTTAGTCGATGTCTCGAGCTGCCTGCGCGTCAGAACACTCCAGCGGCCGTCCGGGGCCCGCGCGCTTCGCGTCGTGTGCGGGACTGTGTCACGACACTGGATGCCTTATTGTTACTATTGAGCGTTTGACTAGGGTAAGTCGCATCGAGTATGGCGACACGAGAGCCGCTTGAAATATTCCGACGGCCAGTGCATTCTTTAAACTTACTTATTTATTTCCTATGGAAGATTTCATTTCTTCAATTTGTGTCTTAACTATGGGAATCGCGTACGGCTCGGCCATTTTTTTTAATTTGTGCTTTGTGCTCATGCCCGAGACTAAGGCCATTCCTTATTACCTATCATGAATAAGCATCTCGCGTTCGCGTAGACGACGCTACACGCCCCTCTCTATGTTTTCACCGAACCCAGTTTTGGACAGTCAACAAGTTCTCGCTCTTTTCGTCGGAATTGTCAATTGATTTACTTATTAAATATGGGCATTAACCATGTGTAGTACACGTGATATTCCACTCGCACAATGAAGAGGAGAAATGATATCTGAGTGTCCGGATAGCGAGCGCACTGCGCGTAACGGACCGCGGGAGCATCGACGGACGTCAATCGGAATCGATTGTCAAAAAGCGCGCGCGAAATATTGCTTGCCAGGTCTCAAATCTCATTTCTGCCGGAGAGTAAAAAAATCTACTCCCACACTTCGAGGTCTCACTTACGCGTACCATTATCAATAACGATCAATCGCCACGTGTATTTTTTACTTTTTATTTTTGCTAATTCACAGCCTCAATGTTAATTAGCCTATGCGTATTTAGAGTATTGTTTCTGTGCTGCCAATTAATTTATATAGTTTAAGTATTTTTTAAATATTATTATTAGTTTTTTTACTTTCATAAAAAATGCATCAAAACACCGTTCAAAAAGTAGCCGTCAGTTACGCTATTGATAATTATCAGATTGTCCCTGGTCACTCACTGGGGTTCCATGCAGTACCGCGGGCACGCGCGGGGCGCGCGTTGGTACAAAATGCGATTGTTAACTTAACGCTTTTATGACTGCGACGGTTCGCACCAAATATTATTTGGAAAACGCCCAATTACAGTGGGCATACATACTGAAAGCAGTTTCACTACACGACAACCTTAAGTCTTATTTTATTATTGCTCATTACTGCCTCCCCCGGCTCCGTGTGGTGTGACCAGTCATAAACGCGTTAACAGCTACCGTCGCGTCGGCGGCGCGTCTCGGGCGTCGGTCGTTTACAACTATGCAGATATGATTTACAGTATATATTAAAATACATACAAAAATATCGAGTTAATTATATCGTAGCGCACCTACCCGTTTGTAATGGATTAAAAGTTTCACAATTATCGATTATTGCTTTTCCGGTTATATTTTCTTTACACTAAATTTGGACTAGCGCCCTCTACGCTATTGAGCATTATCATTAATATTATTAATTTTAATAATTACGACCGAAAGAAGACTCGAACGCCCGAGACGCTCCACCGACATCCACACTAAGTGACTCTACATCACCACCCGAACCTTAACCAACATTTCGATCCAAAATATTTGCGTTTTCACATTTTATCATATTAATATTTATTATCTAAAAACTCGATGACTTTATTAATATACTTTGGTGTTTCTTGTTTCGATCCAAACGACGTATCATTTATTTTAAATTACGCGTAAAGTGAATTCAAAATGTATCGGAACAATAATCATTATTATAATTTCAAAAATAATCTTCCGAAATACCCGTTTGCGTTCACCCAAAGGAACTTGCGTCTCGCTTCTTCACGATAAAACTCGATTATCGCCTCATATATTTCGCTAATAAATAAATCAATTTAGGTCATCTCCTCCTTCACACGCACGATACAACATAGTAATGTTAAATGCACACCCATTATACATACAGACATAAAATACAATCAATTGCATATAATATTAAATTAATATCGAAAATCATAAAACACAGGTAACATGGATGCGATCAACTATTCAAAAATATTATATATTATTAATAGTCGGCCGCGGCGGACCAAACGACTAGATAGTTGAATATTTTCATGCTGACTCAAAACAACACAAAACACAACGACTATTATTTAACCTAAGACATACTATAGTAGAATAATTAATAATTAAAATACTATTAATTAATAATTTAACTTTTCAAAACTTGTGCATTAACTCTCCTTCCGTACGTCACATTAAACCTACAGTTTTATCGCCTGAAACGACTCAACCGAAAATACTATATGTAATAACTGTGGCGAGACCCCGAGTGCCGCGTCGGAGCGGAATGTCGCCGACAGCATACGTTTATACATAGAGAGCTCAGCGACCCGTTGAAACGTTCATTTCAAATGTCAACGGACATTCGGAGTCTCTGCGGTAACTCACAATTGAACTAAATTAAGTACACCTAATAATAAAACGTCACTACTCATTTGAAATGTAAAGCGTTCATTTGAAGCGGAATTAAATTAAGCGATTCTTTTAATCTCTATCAAAATCGAAAGGACTGTATGGCTCTCTCCCGGTATCCAAGTTTACAATAAATAGTAAACACGCCGGCTCCCGGCGTCCGGCGTCGCGGCGGACGCCCCTCGAGTCATTGATTTTAATATATTTTTATTAAATTAACGTCTACTATTATTGCACGTATTACATTTATAATAAATATATAAATACTTGTAAATTTCATTTTTCCATATCTGGTATTTAACGTGTACCTATTAGTAATATTTTGAAATGTTACAAAACTGTTTTTACATATATTTAAGTATATATTTTTTTTTACAAAAATCGTAGGGTCGTTAGGACGGCACGATATTACATCTATTCAAGTTCGATGTTTCATCAATAGGTCATTGTCGGTCGAAGTATCGTGTGGGACCAGTGGCGTGTCGACGCGGCGATTATACTATTTTTAATTATTATTTTAATTAATCAACTTTTTTTTATTCTATGTACAAATTTCCATTTAAACTAAGACAATTAAAGCCTACTTCGAATAGACGCAGGGTCGCATCCATACATTATTAAATAGCAGGTACCGATCGAATATGTTTACACGTCGATTATATTTTGGAGACGACGTCGTTACTCTAGTTATGCACCATTGTTCCGCGAACGGCCCTCTCGCGTTCCCGCGGGCCTCGCGAGGCGGGCTCCTCCCTCTCGCTCGCCGGCCCGGGCGCTCCCCGCCCCGCCCGCCCCGGCCGCCCGCCCGTCCGCTCGCCCAGAACGGCTGAATCGATTTTCCCCATCTTCTGACTGCACGTCGGGCGCTTTCGCCACCCTCGACGAGTCTAAGCGTAATCTGATTTCTATTCACCTCAAAATGTTTCTCAAAAACTAACCTACTTACTCCGTCGGTGTTCGTGGCATACGATCGGCCGCACCTCTCGGACCGCGCACGCCGCTCGCGCCCGTATTACGAAGACACGAAGGCCTTATTGCGCACGAGATTATCCCGTGGAGCCTGCCGTACGCCACCGCGTTCGAAAGGTCGTCTCGCGAAGTTTTTTCGCGTTCATTTTTAAAATTTTATCAAAACCTATCACAGTTTTTGATTAGTTTTTTCTTACTTAGATTAATATATGATTAAAATATACATATAGTTAATATATATTTCCAATGTTTAACAATAATATCTATTCGTTCGGGAAGAATGCGTTCGGCGGTCGGCCGCTCCGATCCCGCACCAATAGTGTTTGTAAAATGAGCGACAGCTACAAGTCGAAATATTTGGCAAACATCGATTCGTTTCGAGCCGGCCCGTACGTACAATCGTTAAGATATGATCGCTTAGAGGGAGCATAGCGTTAGGCTATTATTGCTAAATTATTTTATTTATAATCGAAAACTATTTTTCGATAACCACAACCTTTCATAAGCCAAGTTGATTGTCATCATATCTATATTTATTGACTATTATCAATATGTATTGTTGTAATGCTGATGCTAAACGCGCTAGCATTTTATGCTTCCGTCTTAATTTATTATTGCACGCTCGAAGTAGCTCTTCGTTCGGCGAACGCCATTTTATCCGGACATGCGCACAACGCGGTCCGCCATTTTGGTTTTCATAACACTTAACCCAGATCCTCGAGCGACGACGAAAATGACGTGCGGCGAACAAAGAACTACGAGAGAGCCACTCGATTACAATACCTAGAATACAATTAACGTACAAAATATGACCCGCTGCAGGCGAGTCGTTTAACCGGGAAGACACAGTATGATCAGGTGTGTGTGTCGAGTAGCGACCGAGTCGCGGATGCGAGGGGGTCGCTAGTCGCGGCCAGGGTGGTCGGTCGCGGAAGTATCGGGTATGTATGGGTGCGCGCCTGCTGTGCCGTCCTAGCGTCCGGCTAGGCCGTGAGAGACGATTTAGATGGTCTTTATCTTGTTGGTCTTAAAACTGACCTGCAGCACGCGGTTGCCCAGCGTGTAGCCGTTCAGCGACTGAATGGCGACGACGGCCTCGTCGTAGTTAGTCATAGTGATGAACCCATACCCCTTGCATTTGTTCGTCTGCAGGTCGCGAATAACCTTCACGCTTTGGACGGCGCCGAAAGGGCCGAACAGCTGCCACAGCACGTTCTCCTCTGTCTCAGGCGCTAAATTGTAGACGAAAATGCACCATTCCGAGCCGACGGCGCCTGGCATCACACCTCCGAGCAGCTCGCCCGCCAGGGGACTGTAGCGCTGTAGACCTTTATTGATAGCTAGGAGAGACTTGCCTGAGCTGAAACGTCCGAGAGGCGCCGGGAAGCGCAGCGCCGCCGGCAGGTAAGCCGCGAGCGGGGCCAGCGCCTTCCCGTTGTTGCTCGGGTTGTTGGCGAACTTCACTGTGATCGGCTC
>DWDX01005944.1:0-10065 GCA_018245675.1 Agara michaeli | reverse complement strand
CTATTTCCTTTTTATTTTCATATTATTATCATTACTATTTTGAACACGCGGGCGAAGCCGGGGTTACAGCTAGTTTAGAATAAACAGACATAGAAATGATAAAAGTATTCAGTTATTCAATATCTATTACCGTATTACATCTAAATTATTTTACATAGATACATTTTTTCACATATGTGTATATAGCCTTACCATTTTAAAAAACCAGTATCTCTATATCGTTAATTTACAGTAGATCCATGTAGTCACTCTGGAGAGTAGGGTGACAATACGGTCTTATGGATGGCGCCGAACAGATGGAGTCTCCCTCCCAGGAGACTGGATTAAATCGCTCGGTTACCTTTCTTCCGTTGATTTAACATTTTTCCAATCTACATGTGAAAAACCTTAACACAGCAGTCAAACGTTACACAAGGGTGACTTAAGGGAACATTTTTAGTGTAATAGGTACATATTCCTGATTCCAGAATTGCAATAAGGGTGTTTAATGGCAATATATTTTAGCCCATTACAAATAATGCTAATAATATTGAAAGAAAATATAGTATGTGTTATATCACTCTGATTGCTATATTTTATTATTTATATTTTTTTTATTTACACGCCAAACATTTTACTATCAAATTGTGACAGTACAAGATATTATAACTAATTATTCATAAAAAGTTGTATAACTTTGGTCTCAAAAACGGTTTTTGGAAATATATGCGCGAATAAAACATGGGGAATAAGTGTTGTAATAGCACAGGGTCCACATAGTCATAATGTGCAAACGCCGAGCTCTCCACGTTTGGCTGACAGTGTTCCAGGCGGGTGGCAGGGTGTGGCATCGTATGTAGCGGATCTTGAACACATGCTTCAACCCCAGAACGTACTGCTGTTGTTGCTATTACGTTGTTGTCCATATTAATTCGTCTTTGATTGGCAATCCAACTTTTGGCTATGATAAAATATAAGTTGATTTCTACAGGCACCTACTAAATTTATGATATATTTTTATGATTTTGCTTACGTTTTATCAAATATGATTTTTGTATATCGCAACGTAGCCGCTATTTGTACGAAATTATAACTATTTGTAAAAGTGTTGAATATTTAAAGTTGTTTTAGTTACGCACTTAAAAGTACCCGAGACCGAGTTCGCTAGCACTAGCGCTGTACTACAAGCAGCGAGGCAGAGCGAGGCGCGAGGTTGCTTTATCTGCGCTGGCTCGGCGCGAAACAATATATTTATTGGACAGTAGCACGCGGCGCGGACCGATCCCGGCGGATGATCTATTCACTGTACCCCACGTTGCCACTACAGAGGACACTCACATACAGAGGCATGCAGGAAGAATGACTACTCTCTAATTTACGTATGACCAAATAAGTAAAAAGACGGTTTCTTTTCACTTAAGCGTAGGATGCAAACCAAAGAATAATAAATGTCATAATCTGGAGAACAGTCCAAATTTCGGAGAGAATCATTCATTTTCGATATTACAAGCGAGTTTCATGATCTATCCGAAAAAGAACGTACATTTAAGTATTCGATTAGTTAGCATGGTAGTTTTATAGCTCATATTAGGTACGTCCAACAATGATACAAGAAATGATAGGCAGCATAAAGAGTATTAATATTTGAGTGAGCGGTTAGTCTACAATAAGCAGCGGAGCGCAAGCCGTCCCTCATTCGAGAAGGTCACAGTTTGTACAGTCCAGCGCCGCTGCGCTCTGTCGCGCTGCCCTGCTTTACGACGAGCGCAGTTTTGTTTCCAAGATTAAGCGGAACTAAACTGCTACCGCCTGCCGTCCACTACTCACTGACTCAACTCTTATTTATAGCCACGGACATATTGTGTGTTCGCGAAAAACAGAATATCAAGAAAAATAAGGCGATATCGAAAACAATGCTGTTTACGTAAATGGTTACAAATAAGAGGAGGTCTCAATCACGACTCTATTTGTTCTGGAACTGGTCTCAGGAGAGACGAACAAGATGGATCGCGGTGTCAACACGAATTTGCATCCCTTGTTTGTCTCCACGGAGCTTCGGCGGAAAAAAACACCGCAATCTCATTGGGTCGGTGCACCGAGCGGTTCGCATCAGTTATTCGCCGGCGCGGCTGGCTAACACGATTATCTGTCGTTTCGACCGAGACGCTCTTTTTTCCCGTTCCCTTGTTTTCCAACTTGATGTCTACTCCGTGTTTTTCTGAATAGGAAATGGGATATGTCAGACGAAAAATTGACAAAAATATGGCCGACTCCGATGGAAAATAGTGGGTATTGCGATAGCATCTGTTGGATCCCGCGGTTGCCGGATGGAAATTTTATTTGCAAGATCATTGTCTGTCGTGTTTTATGTTGATTGCTTTGTTTATGACGCAAGCCTTTCCCTTTAAGCCAAGCTCGCCTCCACATACAAACTCATGTACAAGAAGTGACTAGTTTTCTGTTGTTTGTTTCGTTTGCTTATTTCAATAACCGTATTTCATTCCAACAATAACCTTAATAAGTCTTGTTTACCACGGTATAGTGTCGTGGCTGCGTGTCATATCTACGAGTGGGCGGCACTGAGGTCAAACCTTTCTGTAGCGCATTCACGTTTCGTAAATAATTAGTTTTCATTACTTCTTCTAAAACAGGATTGTGATGTGTATATCAATTTATACTTTCGTAAGCTCCGCAATATCTACTGAAATTTCTGCATTATTCACCAACAAAATCGACGCAGAATATTTTATTGTTATATGTACATACATATTGTTATTATACCTTTCTGATTCTTCTTAATTCTGTTGTTTTGTAGAATGTGTACGATATATAGATAAATCAATAGAGAACATGAAAATTTGGCAGGAGGAACATCGCATTTGGCACAAATATCGACTTATAAATTGATCGTAAATTATGAGCTTACATCCATTTAATTGCAACACCTAGTAAACTACAAGAATCTGATATGCCCAAGGACGCTATACAATTTAGTTATTTAAGTCAAATTCGAACGGAAAAATATAATAAATCTTCAAATCATTCACACGAAATTAATAACTAAAATATTTTAAAATGTGTGCTTACATGTGAGCTTGACAGTGAATCACAAAAAGTAAAACATACCTTCTCTCACCATTGTCTCATTAGCAACAGGGTAGAGTAAGCAAAAACTTGGGAGCGCAAAAACTCGCAGCCAAGATGACAGATAGGATTCAAAATATTTCGGCAATGCGACGTTATCCTGAAACAAGGCTCCAACATGTGATTTATAATGCTTCGTAAAGCATTACAAATTGTTTGGAGACGATGAGCAGCGTTAATTTATAGGTACTTTTTTATAGAACCTCATCCGGAAGCGTCCTGCGAGAAAAGTTCGACGACTGGCCCACAAAAAATAAAATTACGTTTCGATACTATCAAACCGATGCTTATTCTCAAATTGCAGAGACATTGGAGCTTTGATTGCGCCACGAATTACCAACAGAGGTTACCGCACGCAACGGATCATAAAGATCTATCTCTCTTAATGTCTTTATATGACTCTCACAATGCCCTGACACGAACTAGTCCATTCGACGAAGTAATGATTTCCCGAGAGCACCGTGAGCCGTTGTGTGTGTGTGAGGTATCACACGCTCTAGTCAAACCACTCATTACGACTTGATTATATCCTACAAAAACATTCATAACCCGGAACATCCATTACCATTAGTAGCTAAAAAATTATTATTGACTCCTTATGATAGTAATTAGCACCCATCTGCTGTTATGTTAAATCTTTACTTTCGGTAGACTTGCTATCATGGTTAATGAGTTGCTTATATTCATTGATGATGCTAAAAGAACTTTTAACCATATTACACTGAACAGAAATTGGATCTTTCATTGTAGATTATAGGGTTGTATTTCAAGTGAGTTTTATGAGTGGACTAGCGATGTGAAGTAGAGGTGTGAAGCTTACGCCTCCAGCGGGCGGCGCGCGTGCAGACCACCCGCGCTCGACCACAGTCCCGCGTATTCAGCAAATGTATGGCGACATTTTAAATACACTAACACGTATCAACAAATCCTTTCAAAAAATATCCATATTAATTGTTGACTCATTTCGGGAATACGGGTTCAGTAGAGTATTGTTTTATCTACTTTCTATCGGTTTGTACTTCACGTTTCCTGCAAGATAACGATCTTGGACATGATTAACATGCGTCAACAACGTTGACCTAAAAGCAAACACGACTCTCGTGAACGAGTACTCGTTTCAGTGTGGTCCACCGTTGGCCGCTGTCGGCGCATGCGGCCCGGCACGCGCGCTATGCGCCGTAGCGAGCGCACTTCGTATACTTTGCGCTTAATAAATGACCAACGCGCAGTATTAGGCGGATCGAATATATCATTTATGTAAATTGTGACGAAGACATATCTAAGTCGCTCGGTCGCTGCCTTCACTCTACACGACGTACATTCCACGCTCGTTTTGTTAATAAATCCACACAAATAAATAGTTAGTGCTCATTACGGGTGACGGGTTGCGTTGTCAGGGTTAGATAAACAGAATTTGAACGAGCGCTATGCTCGATCTTGAGCATGGGTAATTTTGATTAATGTTCTATTGATCAAATATCTCTGTCGTTGATAAAAGACAAGAATAAATTTTAACAAATATAACTTGGAATATATTATATCAAAACAATGCATCTTACTAACACTTTATAAAATACCTACATACAATATATTGGTCAAGTTAGCACGACTTTTGAGTGAGTCATTTCATCTCAGCGTGACTTCAAGCCAGGTGTTCATAGGACGCCACTACTTGAGTCCTATCTGTCAGTTTAAAAGTATCGTTCCCCATTATATTGAGCGTGTTTATAACGTAGCGGTCCATCAATTACCCTATTGAGTGCAAACTGTGTAAACGCAACTCATTGTTTGTTGCGGAGGATCTTCTCATTGTGCCCTGACAACTGTTTGGTAACTCAATATAAACAAGATTGATTTGTGAGTTACGTGCTATGAAAGATGGATATTTAAAAATCTATTTGAGCGCCATACATTATTATTCTTTACTCCCGTAAGGATTTCTTAAGACGTTCCTTTATCAAAAAAAAGATATATCACAAGGTGCATATTCTTCTTATTTTGAAATAATCAAATAAAAAACATTTCTTTTATTAAAAACATTTTCAATAAAAATAAGTAAAACTTTATATCGAGAACTAAACATGTACGTACATCGCACGTACAACTTATTCTCTGAACAATCAATAATTTTACTCTACTAAGTACATTTTAAGGTATTTTGCTCTGTAAAATATTAAAAAATAATTGTCTTTTGTAGATAATGCCACAGTGAATATAATTTCTGTAAACACTCCTCTAAGTTCCATCTAAGAATACATTTCAAACTAAACGTACTTTAGGCGGGTATCATTAGCAGTGATGTTTTCTTGCACATTGTTGATTTTTTAAAACGAACGTACTTTACGTTATGGCTATTTCCCATAGGGGTGGACGGAAACTGCCGGCTTCAGTCCTGTCAAACTTCTTTCGCCTTTGTCAAGAACTATATTGTTCAAATATTAACCACGACAACAGTCCTGTGTAAAATGTAGTAGAGAGGAAGACAGGAAGAATGAAAAAATAAATTCATCATATTTATTTATAAGTCTACGCTTAAGTTTTACTAGAAAGTTACTTCTAGTAAAATACTCTTCAAACTACTACTTGAAAAACAAGCATACGGGCTAACCGGTTGTCGTCTATGGACATTTGCAACAGAGAACTATTGAACACCTTTATATCATAGCACAGTGACTCCTCAAAGAAAGCCGACGATAACGTTAACAGGTTCGTGGTAAGCATAAACGCGTAAAACGGACTGTTAAAGACTGTCGGGATGACAGTTCAGTTAGGCGAGAGGTCATTTTAAAATTGTACGACTTATAAGCGTAGCTACGAATATTTTTTTTTACATTAAATGAGATGTTACAAGTTTTCAAGTATTTTTTCCTACTGCACATTTCATTTCGGTTTCGTCTGTTAATGTTTGTATTGTATATTAATTTACCGAATTTCATTTACAATGAGCACAAGCCGTGACTATATGAAGGCATTTATTTAGGTGAGCCTTTGTGTATATAAAGTATTTGGGGCGTTTCCTAGTTGACGCGGTGCCACAACAATTGTCTTTTTTTGCGGTCATTCGCCGTGTGGGTTCTCTGAATGATTCGTGACTTACAGAAATCATGACCTTTGGAAGTATCTTCGCTTTTCTAAACATGTGCGTAATCAAAAAATCATAGTAATTAAAATACTAGGTCAGTAACGCTTCCTTTCAATATATTTAGCGTTTTAATGACAGGTTTTCAATAAACTTAGCATTATAAGTAGGTACCTTTTATAAGAAAACTGAATTTTTTGCAGAATTAAATGATATTGAATTAGATATAATCAACGAACCAATGAATAGTTTATCTAAGTAGTATTTTTAGTATGAGTAATTTTAGATAGATTATGTACTTCAGTAAAACAAAGATATACATTATGAGCTTTATTATTATTTATATAATGCTATTAATTACGACGACTCGAATCTCGTGTCTTATTTCCAGAACCATAATTTCGCAAACCGCGCACATGTCCACCGTCCACGTGGCCGCCCACTGCGCTCTGTTTGGACACGTTGCCATTAAGAACCCCTGCGGTTTTTTCCGCACACCCCGGTATGTCATCTCGCACATTAGCCAAGGTGTCTCCACCACGGTGGTCTATTTTTTGCGCCTACACACTGTTAATTGGTGACAATTGTGATCAACGGCTGTTTGGGTGAAGAGAGATGTTTCCATAACAAACGTGGCTTTGCCTATTGCGGCTTGCATCCGGAACACACTGGGGAAGCTTCTTAGATAATACGAATTGCTCTGCTCTCACATAATGTCAATCTCTTTGAAGGGTATAGAGTATTTTCATACTATATTATTATTATTATTTATTGAAATACACAATTCTTTTAATTATCGAACTTTAACGCTTAAGGACTAAATCGTTGTATTCAAAAAACTATGAATTATTGCATTTCTCTTATTACCAGTACTTCATTAACGTAAGTAGGTACATTGCACATGTCTATATCACGATTAATATGTTATTAAAGCGAAGTCAACTATTTCTCCTTTAAACTGCTATCATTACACGTGGGCACACAAAAAGCAGCATCCATTAAACGGCGAGGTAAGCACACCGCTTGCGGCAGATAACCGGGCCATATGCAGTTTTTCTAACTATTTCGGTTGCATCAAGTGCCAGGCGGTGAATATACATAGCTCTGACAAGAGCTCTTTCACTCGAGGTTCCTTTTTAAACTCTTCAATCGCACTTATTTTACTCCGTCAATGTCTATAATTTGTTATAAAATGGTATGTATGTAATTGTTTTTACATATTAGGTACATTCCCTATATCACATTGCTTCTTGTATCTTTTCTAGATGGTACTAAATATAAAAGCAGCAGCAGCAGCAACAGAAGTTTGTGCCAAAAACACAGGCCAAAGGGAATAAAAGGCGATTTACTTTCACAAAAATCTATAGGTTTTTGTACATTTACAAGCATACTCGTTTTACCATCAAAACATAATGTATGTGCATTTTCCAACAGTTGAAGTACGTGTGGCGGGGAGCAGAGGAAAGCGGACAAGCTCGCCTCGATCATGTTTGATCGCGATTTAAGCACCTGTAGCTGGTAGCCGGCTTCTTTGTGCACACCGCCTCACACGCGTACCGTCAGCATTTTCAGTCATATCACACATATGAGGATATTTAGGTAGATTCGAAATAAATAAATTATGATTCAATACACCGATTGGCAAAGAGTCTTACAAAAAATAAATTACATTTAAAAAATGGAAACGTAGTACAATTGTCGTCTTTTTTAGTATTTAACTTTCAAAAAACTACCGCGACATACACCTAAATATGTTTTCTTTACTTTCTATTTATATACCAGGCAATCCTAGCTCAATATAATTCGACCGTAAATTGGCTTAAACTGAATACTGTCGCTGCCGACAGTACTTGATCAGTTTACTGTAAACTTAAAAGGCGTTTTTTATAAATTCGGTTGGCGTTCGATCGGTCTCGCCTATTACTGCACACTTTAAGTCGTAACGATATCATTTTATTACCCAGAAAGGCTTTTCTGAAGAGAACCAGTAACAACGTGACAATTTTACCGCGTGCTATAATATAAATATTTAAATATACATTTTCAAGCATCATCTTCATTAGCGGCATCAACTGATAAATGCTAATAATTATAGTATTTGTTATTAATATCAAATAAGCGGTGCCCTGTTTCAAATACACGAAGAGAAAAATAATACATACATATACCTACATTTTTAATATCAATCGTTCTCTTTCCAATACATTTAAATTTCATTAACGCACAGTGTATAGTGTTCGATACCAGCATAACAAATTGAAGTCGCTTTCTTGCAACCGGCACGTTAGTGCATAATGCCGTCTTCCTCTGCAATCGACGCTAATTACCGCCGTCCCGACTTGGTGTTGATGAAACAAGGTTTTTGCCCAGATTCGCAGTAGTCGGCTCACAGCGTATAAACTGTACCCTACTGTATATGCCCTTTTAATGATGCTAAATATACTACTCACAGTTACTAAACGAGCGAGGTCGATTTCGTCACATTTTGTTAGCGAAATTGCACATGACATGTTTTTTACACTGACATGTAATTTCCAATTCTAATATAACCTGTATTATGAGTACAGTGTGACGTAGTATACCTACTTATATACCTAAGCATTTATAGGAAAATGTATACGAAATTATACAAATTTTAAACAGGTATACAAAATCTATTTTTACATTTTATATAGACGTGTGAAGTTTTCCGATCCGTACTCGACCACCAGAGCTTTAAAAATACTCCATTACCGTCAAACAGCTAATTTGAACGCTGTAAAACATCAATTTAATTTTATGTTCTTATTCATTAATCTCTCATAAGCAAATGACATAATCTATTATACAAATAGGCCAAGGCAAAACAGTTCAGTTTTTTTGTTCTCTATTTGTTAACCGATTTTCCTTTTATCATTAATAACATTTTGAATAATTAAACAAAACATTTTTTAAAATGTATTCAAACCACCTAGTTAAAATAAAAAAAAAAAAACAAAAATAATAAATAATAACAATAAAATTCGGCTCTGACTTTCATTGCGTAGGTTGAGCAACGATCTTTCACGTTTACAACTCTTTCATACTAGCGAAATAGTTGTTAGAACGATTCGCGAGCGATTATGTTGTTTCGATTTATAACATGTTGACAAGCTCTCACACTTTATTACCCCTGAAATTTCAAGCACAAATTGAAAAACAAATCAACGATTAATATGATTTGCAATATACATAAAGATTTATTTCAAGTCCAATTTGTCTCCATCGACGCAAAATCCAAACGTGTAAGTCGCGTCGTTAGAAAAACGCTCGAAAACCGCGAGTATTAAGCGGCTGTTATTGATTGAAACTGGCAGGCTGGTAATAAAAGGCGTCGGTGGTCGTAAACTGGCACTTGAATCCATCGCTACTGGCGCCCGCGCATCGATCAAAGACACGCCGACAAAGACACCGCTCGCTCTCCTCCGCCTTGTCAACGCGGTCACGGTCCATACGTAACTCTTGCCCGTGGCTGAAATTACGAAACGTTACTCGGAATTAAATATTAATAGATCACAATCTGAATACGCAATAATTTATAGTAATACAAAATGCGAAAAATTCGATTTCGCCATATTGTATATAGCCTTTTGTGTTTTAAAATAAACCAATTGAAAATAATGGTCTAATTCAATATATTGTAAGTTATAAAAATCACAAAAGTTGGATAGGTGTACGTATCTTGGAAAGGTGTAAATAAAGTATTCGTGTGTAATATGTGGAATGTTATCAGAATGAATATTAGCTTGTCGTAACTTTATTAAGAGATAATACCGACCACACATCGTATTTAGGTGCCGGTACTGCACCCAACAAGCAAAAATAACGTGAATTCAGCTGATCTC
>DWDX01005943.1:0-10066 GCA_018245675.1 Agara michaeli | reverse complement strand
TGCGCCTTTTACCTAGCACATAGCAATCTAGTAGCAGTCTACTCAGTGTATTATCTTTAGCATCAAACTGACTAACATAACAGATTATAAATGCCGGCTCTACAATAAAAACCAAAAACAGTATTTAATTCAACGCAGTTTTATACAATTTTGGAACCATAATAACATAGTCATATATTACAAACTTTATTTTCTTACAAACTGTTAATATTCACTTTGATATTACGGTATTTATTTGCCTTGCGGAAAGACTATTCAGTAGCCAAACACCCTAAATACAGTGATTAATTCACAAGTAAAAATATTAATGGCTTGTCGGGCTCAAACTTTTGTGTTAAAATAAATTAGTTAAAAACAGCCAATGTTTTTTTGTTATTTTGGAATTAGATATGGAATATGGCCGTAATTAAAGGGTTACAGTTAGACTACAATGTTGATGTTGTCCATAGGGTGTTATTATAATGGTATTTTATTAAACCAATAGTTGTTACCGGCGGTTTGCCTGTCACTCCTGTGGGAAAGACAATGTAATGTAAATAAAAAATTGATATAAAATATGAACAATAAAAAACTATGACTAATAAAAATATCTAGATTGCCACAACAGCGCCAAGTACTACAACCAATTGCAGTTATGAAGTTTCCAAGTGAACCTAAAGGCACAAGTATGGTAGTCTTTTGCATCAAAGCTTTTGATTGTTAAAAGACTGATAAGTTGTGTGAGAAGTTCTAAATGATTGCGAATTGGTAGACTTCACACACCTCAAAAAATATTATACACTTTATAACAACTTTTTTCTTTACCTTTATAGCTAGCGATATTTAAATTTTAAGTTATTTTATTTTATGTTATTATCTTCTGACACAAAGAAATTTGTGTCAGAAATGTCGACCAAACTTGTTGTGGCCTCCGGTGACCAAAGGGCTGGCGACTATTTCGCGCAGAAGCTCAGCCTCACTATACAGCACGGGAACGCCGACAGTGTTTTGGGAACCATGCCCCATTTTAGAGGATTTTTTTGTTTATAAATTTTAAATTGTTATTTTCTTTTTTATATATTTATAATTAGCTTAACTTATATTATTATATTGGAGCACTGTTTCAATAAAAGTTTTATAGAGAACATAACAAAAAAAAAGTTATGAAACGTACTGAACAAGTCTGAGGTGCGTGCCAAGGTTTAAACCCAAATCTCCAGAGTGTGAGGTAGAATTTCAAACCATTAGGCTATCGCTGCTTACGGCACGGTTAATACACAACAAAATTGAACAATATTTTATAGCCTATTGTTGTAGCTATTTGTTTTTTAAATAATAAAATCAAAACCATAAAGATATGCTATTTGTTTGGATGTTCAGAACATTCGAAGATCCGCTAATTGACGTGGTAATAGCAAAAGCAAAACAAAAAAGAATCGATCTGTACATTGTTTATTTTTTATTTTTTTTTAAATTTAGATATTAGATTAGCGAATTTGGACTAGTGACAATAAGAAACATTTTATTCATGGTTCTTAATGTTAATTATAACTTTGTTATGGCCACTGTGACATAGAACTTATTATATTATTATTTACTAATATACAGTGGTTCTATCGTAAGCTATCCATTGCAGGCTCACAGTGAGGGCGGCCTCAATCAGAGCGCGGTGACCGGTAACGTGTATCCCAGCTCGCAAGATGCAGGCCATTGCCTCCGCTAATAGGAAAACAATATTGCAACGATGAATACTTCATGCGCTATTTTGATTGTGACATTTCAAAATCAATATAAGGAGCGAGATATTTCAGTTACAACCCACATTTAATGTGCTATTTTCTTACCATGCTGAAAACGAACTGGGTATCAAGTGATATCCCGGGTACACTCCATACATTTTAAAATAAAGAACGCGGTAAAATATATTATTATTAACTATTTTTTTTATTATGTTGTCAATTCATTGCAGACGCCATAAACATATTAATGTTTTTTTAAAATTTCGAACCAAACAAAATGGTTTACTTAATTTATATAATAATTATTTATTACCTAACCACATTTCTAACAATTCTATTTAATGGTAAGTACCTATAATATAGTCAAGTTTTATCTATAATCCATTATTGCGAAGAAAATAATTGTATGAAGAAACTTAAGCGACCCACTTTCTAATAACTCGAGATGATAATAAGGGCATCAGTAGTCAACAAACGCCCAAACGCGCTTTCGTCAGCAAATGCATGGAGTGCAATGAGCCAATCGCTGAGATTTTCAGTTATGCCTTACCTTTGACAAAAATTATGAAGAAAGTTGTTTTGAATGCGTACAAATATTGCAAGCATTAAATGCTTCGTAGCATTTAATACAGAGGTGATAGCCTAGTGGTTCGAAATTATATCCTGGCACCCACCTCTGATTTATTACGTGCGTTTTATAATTACAATTTAAATATCACTTGCTATAACGGTGAAGGATAACATCGTGAAGAAATCAGCACACCTTAAAAATGTTATAAATCATATAATATTTTATGAGGAAAAGGACAAAGGTATTTTTCACTAGATGCTTTCTGCCTACCCCGTTAAGGACCAGGCGTGATGGTACTTGATGAAAAAACACTTGATAAGCTCCATTGTAGCACAGATAATACTTACTCATGTTTAAAAACTAGTAATAATTATCGTACGTTAGTTTAACGCCAACAGTCGATAAGATGACATCACGGATCCAGCATAGTAAATAATGCGTGAGGTAATGTGTAAACTAAGGTACACGAGAATGTTGATTTAACCGCGTGAACTGAGAACTTTGGTGCACTTCGTCCCGTGGCCGAAAGCCAGGTATTCATGTCCAAGGGTAATAACAAAATAAGTGAGACACGATAAGTATTTTATAATCTGCACTAAAATTATGTGTAATGCGTATTTAATTTTGAACTAACCTTGGTTACTAAGTACCTAATATTTTTTTCTTAGTCTAGGTATTTTACAACCCTCCCTATCTTCTCATATTCACATGGTACGAATATTTTACAAGTTAGCAATGAATTATAACTATTTAACATAACCGAAAAAAATATTCGTAGTAGTAGTACTTAATAATAAAGATGATTTATTTAATGTCATGATTATCTTTTTCTTTATAATATCACGTCCACAAGTCCACAGTATGGCCAGTTACAAGGCGACTCTACAAAAGCGCCATAAGAAAATGACGTAAAGCGCTAGCCCTATTTTCCGGCCGTATTTATTCATCTACAAATGATAGGTGTTCCGTGGAACGACTGTTATTACCATTGTTGTTCTGGATTTAGTATTTCAAACAGACGGTAAGTTTAAGATAAGTACATACTTAACGTACTAATTTAAAAATAGGTGGTTGATACATTACACACTGGCTGACGAAGAGTCAAGGCTGAATTATATAAAAAAAAAACGAACCACGTCAGGTTTGCAAGGACAGAGATATTTGGCACTCGGTGCTTTCTGCCTACCCCGTTAGGGACCTGGCGTGATGGTATAATAATATACAATTATGATGCATTGAAATACAACTAAGTGTACAGCCTTCTGGTTGAAGAGCGTCATTACCACAAAACCACAGCGATACATAATACATTTTAATTAGTGCGATATCTGTTACGAAAGTGACAGAGTTTGATATATATAGTGTTCTATATCCAATATATGTTCCGTTTTTTTTATAGTTTTTATATCTATTAGCGAAGATACTGTCGCTGCGTATAATCTGCCGCTACGCAGCAGTCCTTGAAGAGCTGGATTCTTGACTGAACAGTGCAGCAGATAGAAATATTTACAGTCAAACCCGACTTTAACTGTGTGGTAGAAAAAGTTTTTTAACTAATTTCAAATTATGACGTAGGTACTTATGACACACAATTGATAATTGAAGTAAATTACAATTAAAGTAGCTATATTTATTATATTAAATAGTATTGTATAAATTGTTTCATTTTAAAACTTAAATGAATTAAAAATATAAAGTATCTTATTTAGCAAAGATAGTAGGTATTTAATACAGGTTTACATTAGCATTCGATGTCAAAATCCGTGTACCTAAATATCACCTATAACAGACTTGTTTTCATAATTTTGTTTTGACTAATAAGGGAAGTATATAAAAACAACTTGAACATAAACAATAATAACAATGGATAGATCCAATATGTTATAAACTATATAATTTTATTATAATAAAATCATTTGCTAACATTTACATATTTAAACATCTGCACGTTGTGTAGGAATAATAATTAAAATGTGATACCTATATTATAATGAACGTGAAGCATACCAATTTATTGTTGATGCAAATTGATTCTACCAAAACTGGTTCTATGATCTTTAAAAGCAAGGAATCTCCAATCAAATTCTTGTATTTGTTATACACGGTATAAGTACGGAAAATACTCCATGGATAAACAAGATAGACGAGTTAGTAACAAAAATATATTACTCAATACATCTGGGACCTATTGGAATCCCATTGAATATCATGGGAGCGCCCGATCATATTTGCGATGTGAGGTCGTGCATAGCTTCATAACGTAGAACCAACATGCGCTTATACAACCTACAAGTTTTTTCTATGTCAGTTAATCCGGCACAGTTGTTGTGAACGTCGCGTTTGCCGCGCACCGGTGCCACAGATAAAATACATTTTAATAACCCGTGTTCCCGCGCAAAGGTATTTTATTGTTCACGCATGATATGTATAGTATAGTGTTGTAGTGAATGTTTTTCTTTTCAATTGACCCAAGTGTAACGCGAATTGTATTTACAAATATCGCCTTTTGTTATGTGCTGTTACTCGAGCTACTTAGTGATAACTTGGCGTGTTGTGTTGTTTTTTCCCATTGCTATCATCATAAAAAAGCCCATGATCAAGATAATATCGTGTTTCTCAGTAGATACCCATATAAATATTTTTCCCATGCTACAAATCCCATTAAAATGAAGTGGAAACTCATTAATGGTGAACAGATAGATGTTAATGTCACTTCTTTTTTCTATTTCTAAACGAAATCATTTAGAACAGAAATTTCTAAAATTTGTTAATTTTATAATATTTGTATTAATACATAGTTTGTACGCGTAATGTGTGATGATCGTCGTAAACCTACCAGTGTGTGCTCACCTGTAGGATGTGTAAGGTTTTTGCCAGAAACTTCTACCGGCCCGAGACGGAAAATATTAAATTAATACCTAACGTTTTTCACAATTCTACACCTACATACTTGATGCATAAAAATCATTATGAGCTTATCTACATTAAGATGATAAATAAATGAAGTAGGTACCTACTAACTGGTTTTAAAATACCAAAAGGTACATAAAATTACGTATGTGCTAACATTAATTTATGTATGTAACAACATTTAATTAAACTGGGTATGTATTTAAATTAAATTTGGTATAAATATAACAAACCTGAAGATGGTTTGAAGTATTTTTAATTACACGTAATAATGTTACGAATAACGTCGTTTTCTGTCCATTAAGGCAGCAAACTTGTAGTGAATTTTGACAACACAATCATGAAATAGCAAGTATCTGGTAGCAAGAAAACTCTTATTTAAACGATTTAAAAATACATTTCATTGTTTGTGTAATTACCAAGGTTGTATACGCTACGCACTTCTCATGCCAGCACAGAAACTTAAGGTCCCCTTATCTTTTAATATAGGTTAATAAAAAAATATATATAATGCGTATTGATAATGTTTGACGCACAATCATATTTCTTTTTTTAATTAAAAAACTGTTATTTAACGTTTTTACTGTCGTCTTCATAACCAAGTACATACCGTGTATCTGATTAAGATTAAGTTCGCTGACACTATATCAGTCGGTTACTGCGGATACTCGATATTTTCGCAAATCGACGTGTTATTTTGGTGTATCCTACCATCCTTGCATGACAAATTAATGTTTTTTACATTTACCAATACAAAAAATACTGAAAAAAATAACACAGCTTCGGCAGTTTAAAAAAGTAGATACGGGCAAAACTAAACATAAATAGGGTGAATATATTACAAAAGTTAACATCGGCAAACTTCCAGCCCAACATGCGCTGGGTCGTGCTATGTGCTGTCGCGCTGGTGACCCTCGTGGCTGGACAGGAGACATGCCTCTCTGTCGAGGAGGACCCCTACTTCCTCTTCGGCACCAAAACGGCATACACGTTCGCCAACAGAGGTATACCGACTAACAGACACCATGAAATTCCCGGTAAGTGTAAATGCTACTCTTGAAATTATTCCATTAGGAATTACGACAACTCATTTAGCGACAATAATAATGATAAAAAATTTAGGATAATTCCACACAGGGACATCGGATAGCATTTTAAGTAATTTTAAGTTTAGTGTAAAGAGTGAAATAAGTTAAATGATACTGTTTGGGGAGAAACGTGTTAGATTTATTTTCATTGAACTAATTAGTTCGTTAACCACACAATTAGATAATTATCTATTTAGGCACATTTAGAGGGTTACATGGGAGGGACATATTTGACGGATTGATATAACACTATTTCTGCTTACGTCAACGTAACGGGATATTTTAAACCGTGTTCATGGAAATATTTAATTGTTGAACGTTAATAAAGCTTGGACCGCGGCCAAACTTGTCGTAACAACGCAAATAATGAGAGGTGGTCATACCGCACGGTACTCCTACGAGAAAATAATTTAATAACTGTATAGGAAGTAACTAACTTCCACAAGTTTCAACCAAATGGATAGTGTAAAGTAATACTTCGGTTTTTAATAAGAAAGATATACAGAAGAACCGAATAACTCTGACATGTCTTTCCCATACAAAAGTCATAGTATAAAATAAAAAACAAGCCGCCATCCGAGATCTGATTTGCTTAGACCTATTTTAGTATTTTTGCGTGCATCATATTAGTTGTGTTGTTTAATAACATTTAGCTGCATACAATTAGAAACTATGTAAAATGATGATTTTATGATAACTTTGATAGCTCTGCAGATAATAAATATCATGTACGAAATTACGAATTACGATTTGTTATGTTGGTACCCCTGGTGAAAAAAAAGTCTTTAATTTCTTTGTTATTTCCGATAAGCTTTCACATACTGGCCAGTAACAATTTATTATTGCCATGCCTATTTACAATACCACAAGAACATTTTTTTTTATAAGACGCACCCAATACACTAAAGCAGGCACTGTATCATCAGTTCTTGTACTTAAGCGACACTCATCATCCAATTAACAGCTATGAACATGTTTATCACGTAATAGTGCAGCGTCATTCTTAGATGCATGGTTCGCTATATCTTCATACTGGCAATCACAAATGAAATTAACTTCGTAATATGTATAGCTTTCATAAAACGAAGACCACCTGAGCTCAATACATTTGCCCGAATGACTGAAATGCGGCAGAATATTTTATATTTTGCAAACATCTAGGTAACGTAGGAATGTATTGGCACTGAACATTTAAAATCGTGCTTAATTAAATAGATCGTAATAATCAATGGCGTCAAAATGGATATATGGATGGTCTTTATTTACACAATGCCAACGGCTTCGCTTAGTGCAATGGCTTGTCAAACGGCTTTATGCAAATGGCCCATTATGTGTAAACGCGAAGGAGTTCCGTTTTAAGCAATTACATACTTACGGTGTGATAAAGTGTTTGATGCGCACAGTTAAAGTTAACCGTTTCTAATCTATTTAATATATTTGTTTATGATCGGCCAGAACCGCGCACAGGCTACAAATTATCATAGTCCCTATAATCCCGTACAAAATACGATTTTAAAAAGCCTGTGGATGGAAAGGGCAGTGTTGTCTCGCTGGCACATTGACCGCCACACCATGCACCATGCTAAAGATTGACAATTTAGTGGAGTCATATCGAAATTGCAGTTGGGACGTTTGAGTTTTAGTGTTTCGAAGAATTGTACTAAACTTCGCAATAAAGCACTGTTAGAACTTAAATATCAGTAGTTGGAGTCAGGATATATTTTTCATAGGACTTAAGTAACACTTACCGACCTGTTTTATAATATCTGACAGATAAGTTGGGCACCAATCCAGATTGGAGCAGAGGTAGATTATTGTCACTTCCCATAGGTGGAAAGCCAGTAAACAGTAAATAGAGTGGCAGTGTTCCGGGCTGTCCCGAGCACGAAATGACCAGGATGAATAAATCTAGTATTAAATAGTGACCTACATTGATTATGCACACATGGGCGAGCAGCCCGTGGGCACAAATGTTTACAGTAGAAAGGATTTATGTGCCCATTAAACAGTTTTATAGGGTTGCTTTAGTCACAGGTCGATTATATTGTTTTTTTATATATACACATATGACAATGTATATATATATATTATAATGCCAAACAGGTTTAAAAGCTTTTTGTAATTTGCACGTCGTGTGCAAAACTTCACACTTTATTGGACTGATTATTTTTTTGGTGTTAAGTTTAAATGCGAAGCAATACAAGAACTGAAATTTATCGCACTTGTGGTGACTCTGCCAACGAACCTTATTCGTCAGCACACTGGTCTCTTGTCTGAATGAGAAGGGGAAAGACCAAGTATTGCTGGACAGACTTAACACGCCTCAATGAACGTTATAGAGATCTCGAAGGCGTGGTTTCATCACGATTCTATGCTTAAATATATCAAATTTCATGATTATATGCTCTCGTCCAATTTTCCACATATTTGCAAATTTGCATACGTTCAAACCAATGCTGTATTTATAAAGATGCAAACAAAAAAAAAGACCCGTTTCATGGCTGTCGTCGTCCTCTGCCAAATTGTCCTAATCGATACAGTTAAATCTCATGACAGAACGTCATTAGCATCAGCAGTGATTCATGGGATCTATTAGCAATCACTAGCAGCCGCGCCTGGTTCATAATAGGCCGCGCCTAATGACCTTTGCTCTATTCCGTCTTCATCGAAAATTTTGTCTTCATCAAAAAACATCAATACAAACCACCAATTGTTATAGACCCGTGCTTGGGCGTCGCGCATTGCATGCATGAAACAATTAACAAATAATAAATCTCCACGTTCAAGTATGCAGCTCGTGTTTTTGATATTAAATCTCACAAGTACTCGTATTTAAGGACATTAAATATTTTGTTCGTGACTGTTTGTAAGAAGTTACGAAGTTAATGTTTCACATCTATATGAGGTCAGCAAAAATATGTAATATGGAGGCGGTCGAGGGGAAGACTCGGGGGGTGTAGCGTAGGTGTGACCCGCACGTGGACAAATGGCATAAGAAATAATAAGGATCTATATAAAGAATTTTGTTACTTTTGACTAATTCAATGATTCTTTAGATGTTCGTTAAATCATTTTGACGCTTAAACGAAAGTGACTTTTTTAACAACAGCAGTTAACTACCTTTGAGGTTTCATTTAGGGTTTTTGCAGGCTGACCGGGAGTTTGGGGGTTAGGTACCCTTCAAACTGAAAGCAATTTTGTTTAAGGGCGGCATTTGGCAGATAAACCTAAAACCAACCAGTGAAGTCAATTATTAGTTAGTTAGGTCAAAATGTTTAATATTTTAAGAAAGGTTTATTGCAATCAATCTCTACTTTGGTATCGGGTAGCCGTGTGTGCATGTCCCAAGATATTACTACGTCTATCAAAATATGTCAAGTTACGATTTGTTTCACAACGCTTGTATATCTCCAGGTTGTCAGCCAACCGCGATGTGGTTGCTCAACCGGCACGGATCTCACAATCCCGAAGCGGACGAAATAGACAGTTTGCAGAAGCTGACAGATTTCAAGAACATTATTCTTACCAACTACAGAAATGGCAACTTCAGAAACACAAATGTAAGTTTCTAAAAAGAATTTCCAATATTCAATAAGAGATGGCGCTGCGCGAACCTTGACTCACACGTATTAATAATAATAAGTGTTTATCTGTGCTGGTACAGATAATATTACAATCTTTATATATATAATTCTTGTGTGCGTGTGTATGTCACTGAACTCCTCCTAAACGACGGGACCGATTTTGATGAAATTTATTGTGTGTGTTCATGGGGACTC
>DWDX01005942.1:0-10067 GCA_018245675.1 Agara michaeli | reverse complement strand
ATAACATGATGGACGTCCCGTCAAATATAATTAAAATCGGTTCAGATTGGTGTAACTAAACTATTTATTTATTGTGACGCTGTACGAAGTTCGCCGGGACAGCTAGTTAAATATACAAATAATTTCACATGTACTTTAAAGCGACAGGTAACATTGTGTCACTACGCCCACGGACACGCAAAGAATGAGACAGTAATAAGCAAATGTCTCTATATATAAGAATGAGCGCGCGTAACTCAGCAGTGAGTCAAACGCGTTAAATTGGTCGGAAGTTGCTCTGGGCCTGATTGGAGTGACACTGACCGCAATACATCAGCTGTTTTCAAGTCATTTGCTGTGACTGCATTGTATATCGTTGCCATGACGCCGCCGTTGTAAACGGACAAGGAATTTTACATACAGCCGTTGTTATAATAATAGTAATTTTAACGGCTGACAGATATTAGCAGTGATAGCCTTTTTGACACTTTTATTGGTCCACCGCTGGATCAGGTCTCCTCTCATAGTGAGAGAGTTTTAGGCCATAATCTACTACACTGAACAAGTGCGGATTGGTAGACTTCAAACACCACAGAAAATATTATATATATATAACATCTCTATGGTGTGCAGGTTTCCTCACGACGTTTTCCTTCATCGTTATAACGAGTGATATTTAAATTTCAGTTACAAAACGCACGTAACAAGTCAGAGGTGCGTGCCAGGATCGAACCCTGACAGGCAGTGGTAGCTTAGCGGTTCGCATTTGCTTATCCCATTCTAAGTGTCTAATTTGAAATCTTGTCACATATTTACAAAGTATTTGTATTTTATGAATAAAAAATTTCATGTCAAATGCAAATAAACGCCTTTGTCTTTGTATAATATTGTGAGATTAAAACGCCACGTTCCAAGTCAATTTGTAACAGCCGACTAAATTGAATAATTGGTAATTGATTGGCACTACATATTGGCTGAATTGCTTTACTTCGAACTCAATTAATGTCTTCGAGTTAGGTGTTAGGCGAAGTATAAACATCACTTACGGTTTTAAATCGACACAATGTTGTACATAAAATATTCAGAGGATAAAATAATAATTCGACACCAAAATGAACTGTGTTACATTTAAATTAATCAAAAAAATATACTGTTATTAACATTATTTAAAGATATTATTGACATAACAAAAAAGTGTAAATATAGTAAAGTTCTAGTTAGTAGTTATAGTAGTTCTAGTTCTGTAAAGAAAATTATCAGTTTTTCTAACAAAAAAAAACACCATTTGCGAATTTTAAAATCGTTACTGATTCCTCCTACCTCAATTTTTAATGCAATTTACGTGCGCACATAATAATAAAAAATAATTGACAGTTTCAATATGCAATCATCCGAAATAATGATCATCAACACAATGCATGAAACAAAATATAACACCGAATTTCGTTACAAATGTATAAAAAAAAAAGAAGGAAATAAATAAAGAAATAAGCAAACAGTCGCGCGCCGTGATCTGGTAACGGGAACGGGCTTGAATTATGCAGAAAGCCCCAACTGGGGCGCGTTCGTCAAAACACAGTTGGAATGACCTGCGAGGGTGACACCGCTCGCTGTTAAAGCAGCCTTCACACCCACTGCGGCACACGCGCTGTGAGCCTTTGAATTACAATGATGCTTTATTTCAAAGCCGAATTAAGATGACTAAAATATGACCTTCATTGAGTGTATGTACCTTGTAATTAATAAAACAATTTGAATTTGTTTTTTTTTTGTGCGATAGGCTTGCAAACTGCAAACTCGCCTGTTGGTAATAATAATAATGTCCTGGAACAGCTCACACACGATGATCTAATCACGTATATGAATCACTACATAGTATAAAACAAAGTCGCTTTCCGCTGTCCCTATGTCCCTATGTATGACTAGATCTTTAAAAGTACGCAACGTATTTTGATTCGGTTTTTTTCAATAGATAGAGTGATTCGAGAGGAAGGTTTATATGTATAATAATATATGCGCGGGACGAAGTCGCACGAAACCTATTTATACATACATATTATGTGTAACTATTAAGTTTTCTGACATATAACATTAGAGCATCAATCAGGGGATTTATTTTTAATAATTTAAAAAGAAAAGATAGGTAGAGCGTGGAGCACTCCTCTATTGACTCACTTGTCTATGACTTTATACAGGTGACAACATATTAACTGATGCCCGTTTAAGGATGACAAGAAAAATTTTGCAAAAAAAAATTGTACTCTATGAATTCGACCATCTGGCGCGTCTTAACAACATTACGACCAAGCGCCCAACACTAACAACTAAACCTAATGAAAATTTAAAAAGGTCAAATTTCACCAAGCTCATGAACTTCGCAAACATTGAGAGCCGCCCCTATCTCTCAATGCGGCAATAGTAAAAATACAACAGCATTATTACCTGCCAACTTATCCGTGTTTTTTGCAATCCGAATCTCGGTTTTTCCAAAGTTTACCAAATTAATTTGGCCGACTCTTCATTTTTGAGAAAAGGGAGTCCGGAACAACTGCTTTTGACACCGATGGATTATGTCTAATGTTAAATTTGAATCTTAAAAGCAAAATTTAGGAATTCGAAATCAGTCAAAGGTGTGTTGTAGACTTAAAAATGTGGAACGCACTGCGTAATAAGACGAAAGAGCTAAGAAACTAATGCATCAATAACTTCATTTGCATAGTTTACATGAGTACATTAATTAGTATAATAATAATAAATTGGAATTATTCAAAGTAAGAAGCCATCTATTCAAATTCAAATTGTTTTATTCATCATAAGGTACATGCATACAGTTAATGAAGGTCATGTTTTAGTCATCTTAATTATTTATTTCGGCTTTGTTTGCCCCTCAGGCTATGATAGACCGGGAGAAACAAGCCGGTGAAAAAAAAAACTCCCAACACTCTTTTAAATAACCATGAAAACAATGTATATTGTATAATGATGATTATACATTTCCTAGTCAAAGGAAAGAAAATAAAAAAATTCTTTATTTCTTCCTTTCGTTCTTTCTTTTAATAACCGTCTGCGTCGATTGCCCTGTACCAATTAGGCTCGCAATTCTTCGGGTACAACTTAAAAATCACATGAAATCCATTTCCAGACTGTCGCGGCGCGCGGCCTGATGGATGAGCGTGATTTGTAAGGAGAGGGCATAAAGTGGCAAGTGATTGCGGTGGGATTTTTCACTTCAACCACAACATTGTGTACACCCGGATTTATAAGCTCGCCATATTCGGGCTTAAGGATGCCGCACACCCGTCGCCGAGAGAACCCTTTGTTGTTTCGAAAGAGAGAATTCTCTCTCAAATGGCCCCGTGGCCGAATAGAGACCCTGAGTGCAAAATCGGAGGTCGTCGGCTCGATTTCCACTCAAGACAGACATTTGTGTGATGAGCACATCTCTTTGAATCTAGATTGAATAAAAATATCTATATAAGTATTATCGTATGTATATATGTATGTTTATCAGCTATCCGGTTACCATAACACAGTCATCAAATTGTTCAATTTGAAATCAGATAGCCGCGTGTGGAATTGTTCCAGTTGTTATTATTATACGGGTATGTGATCTATCGAGCAGTGATAGCCTAGTGGTGAAATTCATCCGCGCCGCTCCGGGGAGTCTGGGCTCAAATCGTGGCACGCACCTCTCGCTTGTTACGTGCGTTTTATAATTTACTAGCTTTTGGAGGTAGAAATTCGTAAAAATCCAAAATGAAATATAGCCTATGTTACTCGTGGATAATGTAGCTTTCGAATGGTGAAAGAATTTTTAAAATTGGTTCAGTAGTTTTTGAGCCTATTCATTACAAACAAACATACAAACAAAGTTTTCCTCTTTATAATATTAGTGTAGAAAATGAAAACCTGAACTCCTACAGTTTATAATAGAACTTTATAATATTTCTGAGGTGTGTGAAGTCAGCCAATCCACACATCGCCAGCATAGTAGACTATGAAACACAAGCTTCTCGCTATAAGAAGAAACCAGTTTCAAGCAGTGGAAGGAATACAAAAAAAATTTTAAAAAGTGTCCATAGGCGACAGTGACAAGAATCTGTCTGTTTGCTGGCTGAATTTAAAAAAAAATGGACCATAATCGGTAAGCACCTCGGCCGAATTGTTCTGGACAAGTGGAGGCCGTCCCTCAGGCCTGCTGGTGATATGATATACGCGGGCGGGGCTTAGTTGAATAAATTGTTACAGCAATAACGAAAGTACCCCGCGGGAAATTCTTTGTTGCTCACATGTAAACAAATAATTTAAATTATTCATTCGGAAAATCGTGTACACGTCGCAACGCAAGTCGCGGCTTCATTTCGTGATTTGAATAATTTCGCTCCCTCTCATATCGAACAATGTACAGCGATCCCAAATCCAGGGAATATCCAATAGACGAAATGCTTTTGACGAATGTACAAACGAAATAAGTTGGCACATCCTTATTTTCTGGACAGTACGTGGTAGTAGTAGCTTAGTGGTTATTATTTCCGCGTGCCATTCTGGTCTGCGTTTCAAACCCCAACAGTTTTTTCTATATCAACAAAGTATCTTGCTATTTTCAACTTAAATACCGCGCGCTATAAGGGAAGGAAATTTTCGCGACGAAAGCACGTTTCAGTTTCATAGCTACGGAGTACCCTGTACAAATTGTGAACAACACTAAAGTTGATTAACTCAAGAGCAGCGTAAAAGCTCTATCGGAAAGCCCTTTGGAGAAGCGCAGCGTGTCCGCTGGAAATGCCGCAAATTAATGTTGTTACTGTCCTTTACGAGGTACAGAAGCGCACGAAGCGGTGATCGGGAAAGGACAGGTCAGTTCAAAAACCAATACAATTAGGAAAAAGTGGAGGTACACTTTTTTCAGGCCTGTACCTAGAACACAACGATATCTTGAGCCATGCAACTGCCATCTGATATCACACGCAAAACTCAAATCAGTCCATAGACAAGCATTAACTATATTTCTACATACATACGTATATAGATAATTTTGTACCTGGATACAAAAAATGTTCATGATCATCACACAAATATTTTTTTGGTTTCGTAGTAGACGAGAATAGAACATCCAATTGTAACCCGCTAACCACTAGTCAACCAATTTAATTCAATGAAATGTCTATTAATAAATCACCATGAATGTAGAATGCGTCGGATTTAAAAAAGAATACATTCTGAATTTGAAAAGAGGATAAATCACGTTTTGTCATAATATTATTGTGACATTTAAAAAATCGATTTTTTATATCATAGAAAAAAAACCAATCGACTGGCCGCCTTGTAAAATCGTATTGAAATGGTTTTATGTACTTTATAACGTAATATACATTGTGATATTCGGGCTATACATAGTAGACGGGGAAAAAACTAGTGTCAAGTTTATCAAATGCCATATTGTCATTGCACCACGATTATAATGAGATGAACGTCTACATAATTGATATTATAACCAAAAATACCACCGTTTTTGTGTCACACGTACAATGATTGCATCACATAATATATACTTCCCGATATCATTAACAATAGAGCGCGCGTGCAGGGCTTTTGTGTTTCAACAAATTACAGTTGCACATCTCAATACGGTGGATATACGGTCACTGCGCAGGACAGGGGCGTAATGGAGACGGCTTTAGTGTTTACATAATTTTATTCTCATTACTTCACCATCACCATCAACTCATTATCATCATCACCATCATCATTATCTTCACCACCATCAACAGACCGTCAAACTAATGTAATTTTTGACAATGAGTCGATGGAAACACACTTTTGTTGTTATAACAAACAATAGAACATTGTTTAAAATGTAATTCATTTTAAGTGATCGTAACTAAATTTTGACTGATCGCTGGTTAAATTAACATTGATCGATATCGCTTTTATCGCCCACAGTTGATAGGAAATTAAATCAGAGATTAAATTTGCACAGAGCACACATCATCACATCAGAGCATACATCATACGCAGCCACGTGGTAACTGATTTAACCGCTTGTATCCACAGTCATTAGCGCTGTTAGATTCGCTCATTATGAATGTTTACACCGCAATATTTGTGGCTGTTTTGTTGGACAATGAATTCGTGGTTAAACTAAACAAACATAATTTATAAATAAATAATACTAATTGCGCACTTTAAACGGTTAATATTCTACTCGAGGTGGCTACATCTAACCCATGCGGATAGGGACACAGATAGACATGTATACAAATACCTATATTTATATTATTTCCGTACTACGTCCGAAAACTGTCCACTCAGGCATCGAAGTCCGAACCGGTTAAGCATCCCCAAGAGACGGTTATTATGTCTAATACGATAAGTTCGAACCCCTGTAATTTACGATACCAACAATCTCGCAAGGGGTCAGCTTCATTACTGGATAAAGGCCTCCATTAATGATTACCATTCCACTCTCGTCCTGAGCTCCAATCCTGATAAGATCATCAATAATACTACTATTTTCAACTATTTCAACTATGTATGAATCTTAAAAATAGGTAAAATAAAACAACCAATATTTCCAATGATTCAATTTTTAATACGAAATTATAAAGAAGACAAAACATGGGATGTTAGAGAAGAAAATAACAGTTATCGATTGAAAAAAGGGGAAGCAATATAAAAAGTTAATATTACATAATGTTATATTTAGTAGCAATGAATCGTAATGGTCTATTATTAAATTGCGCGGAACTCTAAAACAATTCTATAGTGTATTCCGTAGTATCGTGTCGAAGGACATTAGAACAACGACATACTCGAACAGTGTGCGCGTGGCATTATACCTTTTAACACCGTTGGAGTTTGAAATTAGAACGTAATAAAAATCGATTCTTTTTTTCATTTTTTTAAATGTGACATAAACAAATCGATTTTTTCATTTCTTATCTGTACTTAATAGTAAACTTATTTTTAAATTTCGAATCGTTTATTTTTAATGTGATTGTGTTTTGTTCTGATATAAACATTGTTGCAAGTGATATATTAAAGTTCCAAAAAATGGATGCCAAGTCTAAATCAGGTATATACATTTTCTTAATCAACCAGTTATATCGCTTAAGCTTCAAATTTAACATCAACACATTGAAAATTACTGAACATTTCACTCATAAGTGGTGTACAAAATAAAAATAGATTAATTCACTTTAAGAGTAGCGCAAAGTAATTAAATTGGTGAGGTGTGTGAATCACAATCTACTAAATATATCCGCGTCCCCGTCAAATTCACCAATCTAAAGTGACTGTTGTAAAGATCGTAATCTATAATGATAATAGGTACATAAAAAATCGTAATGATTGCATCTAAAAATAAGAGTTTAATAAAATCTTACAATTTTTAAATAACTTCATCGTAACGTAAGAATAGCTTGAAAGTAAAAATCAGCTGCTCGTAAACAAAGATGTAGCGGGGTGAGTGTGAAAATAAGGCACTAAACAGCTCGAGTGGCGAGCAAACTGACCCTCGAGCGCATTAGTCGGAGTTTACTTGCTTAGGGCACTCCCACACCGGACCACACCAACACTACATTTATACATACATACCAATGAAACTAGTGTATGAAACACACGTCAGGACTTGCGTAGTCACTAACAATACAAAGTCTAATAGCTTTTATTGTACAAATCTATAGTAATATTAGATTTAAGAAAGTGTCTTTGTCTGTTTGTTCTTTTTTCACGTCAGAACTGAGCGTCGGATCGATGTAATTTTTGGTATGGCTATAGTTGAAATGGTGTTGAGTGACAAAAGCAATTTTTTTCCCGGAAAAATATCGAAATTTCACAAAAAAAAAACACTTTTTAATCACACAAGCGCTATAGGTGACGGTACAGGCACAGTAACGGTATGACCCGTGAACGAATGTAAATTCTATTAATTTAATATAATGAAATGAGTTTGATACAAAAAGTATTCATAATATCGACGTTAAACTCGCATTGTTTCGTATTGGCGATAGGTACTTTGAAAGATTCCGCTGAAAAACAGATCGTTATCGTTTCGCGGCCATCAATTTTCATTTAACTATTAACTAAACTCACACTAACATGTACTAACTGAACTAATTTTACTAACAGTCCCATTCCTGTTACTAACGAATACGCACCAACTAATTGTTATTAACACCTATTAACTGAATGCACACTAACAGTCCCATCCCTACAGCCCTATCAGAGGTCGGTTGCAGATGTCCATTGGCGAGAGCGGTCACTCGTGGCTGCCGCCAGCTCGTTCGCTAGTCTCATACGATAAAAAAAAACTTTCAATTCAAATACTTTTCGCCTTAAACAAAGGCATCGCAATGTCTAAGGCCGCTGCTGATGTTCCAGTAGACAAATTTGACTCGGTACTTTGTTACATTTTTTTTTTAAAGTTTTTTGTACTCAACCAACTGAGTACCTTCATTGATAGTGCACACACCGTATTGCATACAGCTGACTGCACGCCTGGCTATCACACATGCACTTAAACCTTAATCCCGCACCTCTGCACTGCCCTCCCGTGCGGATTGCACACTTTAAATATTTATTCGGACTGGCCTCTTAGTGTGGTGGCTAGAGACGCTGACTGCACAACCGGTGGTCGTAGGTTCAATTCCTGCCCAGGACAAACATTTTTGCGATGAGCACATTTGTTTGTTAAAATATGTTCATAACTATTACATCGTATGTATATAATATGTATGTTTAGCAGCTTTTCGGTTATCATAACACAGGCATTCAATTGTTATACAGCCGCGTGTGGAACTGCTCCAGTTGTCATTATTATCACTGCATAGTATAAAACAAAGTCGCTTTCTCTGTCCCTATGTCCCCATGTATGCTTAGATCTTTAAAACTACGCAAAGGATTTTGATGCGGTTTTTAAAAATAGATACGAGTGATTGAAGAGGAAGGTTTATATATAATAACATATGCGCGGGACGGAAGTCGCTGGCAAAAGCTAGTTACCTATAAATGACATCAGCAATGCATCATCTTAGTATACTTTCCATGAAAAGTACTAGAAAATACGAATGCTACTAAACTGCAGTCGTATGTATGTATGTATATATATAAATGTCAATCGTCATATTGTACGTAGGTTGGTAACGAGCGCATTAAATATTTAGTGTTGTATCACGCGACATATCGATTTTCACTCTATTAGTACACTTTGTATCGCTTGCTCCACTTTCGAAGAATATCGATATAACATTCACCGATAGGTCACGGCCGGCTTTTCTTTTAGTTAGTGAGTTAGTTAGTCTCTTTTAGTTCTTCCGGACGAACGTTCAAGGCCAGGTGACCCGTAAGGAGTCAGTCAGATTCTATTAAATCACCCACCGTAAACCAATAAACCCATATGTAGTGCTTGTTTGATTTAAATGTGTTTTCCTGTGAAAATGCGATATTTCCCCACGAAAACGAGTAGCCTATGTCACTCTCCAACCCATCAACTATCTCCATACTAAAAATTGCATCGATCCATTGCTCCGTTTTCATGTGGAAGGAGGACAAACAAACAAGCACACTTTCACATATATAATACTGGCTTTGTATATTATATAAACACTCGCAAAACGGATATCCATAATGTACATACGTGATGATGAACGTAGACGAAGCGCGTCAGGTTCGCAAGGACAGAGATATTTGGCACTCGGTGCGCCCTGCCTACCACGTTACGGACCTGGCGTGACGGTATATATGTACATACGTATTGAGAGAGTTTTCTAAGATTTAGTAAAAACTTAAAGTTTGCCCTTAAGGCTTAAAAGCCATGACCGTGTTGCATCTGCTCTATCTAAAAGAAGCCCCACAGCCTGCGGCCCTACCGCCCTAATAAGAAAAGTGGAGCATAGCCTAGCTCTTAAACTATATCTTGTACTGCATGCACATTTAAATGAGACTGATATGCTAATTAGGATTGCCATAATCCATATATAAATATCACTACATAGTATAAAACAAAGTCGCTTTCTCTGTCCCTATGTCCCTATGTATACTTAAATCTTTAAAACTACGCAACGGATTTTGATGCGGTTTTTTTTAAT
>DWDX01005941.1:0-10067 GCA_018245675.1 Agara michaeli | reverse complement strand
TTTACGAAATTCCACCCACAAGGGGTTTTGCGGGGGTGTCAACAATGAAAAATTCACATTTTCAAACTATAGCTCTTATAGGTATAAAACTGAGCCAGGATATTCTTTTTAGCATGTTTGAATTTATTAAAAACTAATTTTATGATATTTCACCCCCAGAGGGCTGGGCGGGGGCGTTAAAAATTAAATAAAATCGTATCATACGCCCAGCAAAGCGGGCGGGTAACGGCTAGTCTATTAATATAAGAAACAATCTACCTGTGTTCGTATTGTACTAAGTTGTACGAAGCCTCATGTCACTTTAGAGGTATGTCAAATGTGTTGCAATGTCAAATGTAAATGTAAAATATAGGTACCCGAAAAGCTACTTCTACTTACTGTTATTGACTCCTGACATTCTTCTCATGTGTAACCTGTAATAGGTAGAAGATTCAGGTTTGACTTTTCAATAGAGTCTAACAAATTTATACTATTTCGATTGGTAATACGAAAGCAAGTTCCATCAAAATTTGTCTAAAAACATCGATATACAAGCTTTCGTTAATAAAAAAGCTGTTGAAACTCAGCCATGTCACTACGCTTTCTGTATATAACGTGAAATTTACTATACAAAAACGAGACAATTTCACATATCCAACAATACAAAACAAAATGTAATATCCGGACTATACAATCTGAAATTGCAACCTGCAATATTTTCAGCATAAGAACGACACACAAAATAATTTGCGAGGCAAGCTTCGACATTTTGACCCTCATAAAAATGTAGATCACAACTACCAATATTTCAATAGAGTCCAGCCAATGTTCATAAATGCGCAGAATGCTGTATAAAGATATTTATACCATATTGCCTACGAAATAACAGGAATTTGAATATTTGTATCTAGCTCGTGTATAATATAACATACATGAGTAAATTGACGTTGAATAGGGGTACTCGTTATTTTATAACCAGCCTCTCGCGAATTTTCCTGTTATTATAACTTTTGATTCTATGTATGTATAATTCGTAATACCTTATAGATACTCTTGCTTCAAATATTTTAAAAATATGTAGGTACTTACTTATATTACATTTGGGTAAATGTTTACTTAAGAAAATTATATTTAATCAATTTTTATTAAAAATATTACTCTCACTATAAGTAGACAAAAAAGTAGATAAATATTCTAGGTACATATTGACATATTGATGAAATTCGACACCAAAAAATGAATAGATAAAGGCTTTACGATTAAAATAGGAAAATAAATAGAAAAGGGGAACACAAAATGACTAAAATTAGGCGGTGTGGTCCCTTATCGTTAACGCACTACGTATACCGTATTCCTGCCACAAATGGGCATACAATACCTAAATAAAACTTAACTTCTCTAGATAATTATCGAATATAGCGTTAATGAGTATAAAAATATTATATATCTAGAAGATAAATATTGTTCTGAAGATCAAGCATAACATTAGAGTATAAAAGTTATACAAAACTAAATAGCAAGATAATAGCATTTCGCAATTAACGTTAATGTTAATACGCTGCCAATGGGCTTGGTAATGGAAAGTTGTTGCACATAACGCGGTGGTCAATTAATAAATAAATACCAATGAAACCAAACACCCTAAGAATTACTATAACAATTCATTTTAAAATTATTTTTTCATTGTGAAACAATCGTCTCCTTTCGTAATGGGAAGGTTTAAGCCTAATACGCTGGCCAAGTTCGAGGTAATAGATTTCACACATATTAGGATCTCAGACCGCACGAATGGCAGACTGAAATACCACTGGACTAACACTTCTTGAGATTTGCAGTCCAAGTGAAAAAATACATTACCGTGATGATGCATATGTCAAACATCTCTGCATTATATGGCAAGGTGCCTGTTAATTATTTGCTTGAACCATTAATGACAGCTAATGATTTTAACAACAATTCACACACGTTAATAAATAATGCAGAGTATAAATCAATAAAAGCTATTCAAAATATCTCTATATTCTCAGCCCAGCTGTTATTAAAAACTTAATTTATTTCCAAAGTAGGCTCCATTACAGAGGATTCCTTTATTTATTTTAAGTCTGCGAAAGCCGAGAAATATAACGTCTCAGTGGAACTAGACTGTAAGACATAAATTAAACGCCCCAGTACATTCCGACCTCTTAATGTACTACCTTCTATCTTCAACGTTAAAGCTTACTTCATTTCATTTCACTTAATTTTCAAGTAAGACCTTTTAGCTTAATATTTGTAAAATTGTTCGCTTATACTCGTACAAGTTAAGAAATTTTCATGAGTTTTAATTATTAACATTATTCATTTATGCAAATGATGTCAGCGATGTATTTTTTCAACTGCCTACAAATATTTCGTGTAAGTGATCTTGTTGCATGCAACCTAATGATTAACGATAAATCTCTTCGGTTAACGAACCGTTTTTCATCATAATGACAACACTGGCTGATTTGTATCCTTATAGTACCTGAAAAGTGAACTAAGCTGCACTACGTGCTGACAGTTAAAGATAGGTACCACATACAAAACGCTACAGAATGGAACGATGCCAAATCGATTATTGGTAACATACAAAGACTGTCCACTTCACGACGCAGATTTGATTTATAGGACATACGTGCATGTAGAACATGCTACCGTGTATGCCTTAGCTGCCACATCTTGGTTCAAAGTGTGCAGCATATATCTACCTAGTTACTAAATTGGTTTTCGATATTGTTTTGCATTAACACCGCCTTTAAAATACTGAATAATAGGAACTTTCACTATCACTTTCACAGAATAATAGGTCTCGAAGTGAGAAATACACATTATAAATAGTATCACACATAGAAAAGTTTGTGTGAACTTTACATCAAGTAGGCACTTGCAAAGAATCCCCAAAGAATTGTCTGTACTTTTATATCAGTTCCGTGCTACCTACCATACTTATAACGCAAGATATTTTTGCCATTTATCAGCAACATATTATTGCTTGCTCAAATACTTACCGTTACATTTTCCCTATTGCCTGCTTACTATAAAACTCAAGTTAATTTTCAACTATTGTTTCGTTAACAATTTATTTATTCGCTTAATTACAATTGAATTCTAACTCACGTTGTTAACACTGCTCTTTAATGATGCATAAAAACTGCACCCACGAGTACTTACCTCCATTATAAATGTAGTTTGAATTATCGTCAAACCAATTGAACCCCAATTAGAAACCTAATTCAGTTGATTAACTACATTTGATAACAGGCATACAAACGTATGTAGGTACATAATATATGCACTTTATTCGATATATCGTACCTCTACCTACTTTTAAATATTCATCAAGTGGTGCATGTATGTGTACCCCGTACTTAGTCATATCCACTCATGACCGCGCCACTCGTCCACGCTCGCGTTCGATTTTCTAGTGCTTTCGCGGTTTTCCATAACACGACGTTTGCTTTCAGTGCAAATTATCGGTTTATTCAGTACGGTTTCGTTTTATTTTATTAACGAAATAGTCGCAGCGATTCTGGACTCTGTGTTATGTGGACTCTGTGGAAAGATATAATTGTTTTTTTTTTGTAAATATAATTTCACGTCTAGGTTTCATTTATAGTCTTACTTTTTTAATTACTGGTATGAAAGGTATTTGATAACAGAGGAAATAATACAAATATAGGTAACTTTGTAGGTGTATTTATGTAACATGTAAATCCAGAATATACATTCGGATATAGGTACGTATTATGTATATTTCATAATCCGCATATTTGAATAACCGGAGAGAAAGTGGGAAAGAATGGAAATAAAAAAGTGATATAATTCATGCTGCAGATGCTAGCCGTGCTCGGAAAAGTTTTAATAACAGGTGCGGGCACAAAGGACAGCCAACATTGTACCTGCGTCATGGTTGCCATACGCCTGTGCTTTACAGCGTCTAAGCACAAAAGTAACGAGAGTGCGAATTATCTTATGCGATACATATTACAGCAATTAGATACTTACAAAACATTTAATTACTCGACGTATATGTAGGTATTGCAGGAGAATACATTTCTAATCTAATTATTCTACTATGGCAATTTTAAGCTGCCAGTTTTATTTTGATGTACGTTGTACGATGAATTTAATTTTACTGAAGTAAACTTTTTATAGTCTGCGAAATCGAAAATTTCTCATCTGTACTTGTTACTTAACATGTGACATTATTACACAGAAGATACTTTAACTTAAGTCCATTAACTTTGCTCGTTTTTTGGGTTATTATTGTTCAAACGTAATATTTAAGATCATTTCATTCCGTATGCGTACGAAGTTAACAGTTCGGTACATAATTATAAAATTGAACGTTAAGGTTATTAATAATAATTAACGTTCAATTTTATAATTATGTACCAAACTGTTAACTTCGTACGCATATGGAATGAAAAGATTTTAAATGTTACGTTTGAACAATAACAACCCAAAAAACGAGCAAACAAATAAGCCAATAACTGAAATGGTAATGTCGTCGGTTTTACGCGAGGACGGGGAATGAGAAAGCGTTTAATAATGAGGCCGCGTATAAACGCGGCTATATCTTTTTATTTCGCTCCCTCGACCTATCTTTGTCTCGGCCATTGTATTTATATGAAGCTTGTGCTACTCTTTTTGACAAAAACTCGCATCACTTTGATTTATTTGTTAATGTCGTTTTTTTCTCATCACATCTGTGAATGTAACTAGATTACGTTGGACGACGACCTACCGAAAGGTTGGAAAGGACGACGGCGTCAACAAATGAAATGTAATATTGTTATATATTATTCGGGTTCTCATTGTTAAGGCGAACACTATTATTAATGTTACAATATAACAATATTATCCACCAATGAACAATTCTTGTATTGTATTCATTCTGCTGATGACAATCTAAGTAATGTAACAATGACCCAAGTTTTTTTCTCTATGGTTTTTCTGTCGATGTATTACACAAATGCGACGTATAAAGCAGATGAAAAAATATCCGGTGAAATAAAACATATGATTTTTCTCAAACATGTATTGCACAAGTATATTAAATTACTTAACATTATTTAACTTTCTATACATACTTAAAACTAAACTTATAATAATAATATTTACAATATTCAGTTTTTCATCATTTGTTCTTTCCTCGGTTGTAGAGTAAGCAGACAATTTATTTCCACTAGAAATATCTTTCTGTACCTATGTAATTCACTTTTCACAAATCAGACGTGTTACCATGACAAATCAACTCAACACTAATTTCACAAAAGCAGGTTCATATTGTCAATCGTTGTGTATTTTTATTGGGTCTGTGAACTGCGCGGTCAATATATAAAACAGTGCTGGCGCCGGAACCAGAGACAAGTACCACAATTCTTTGAACCCGGTTAAGGATATTATTCCGTAAGCATGTACCAGCCAATGGCCAACAATAATTATGAGGTTTCTGGTGTTTGTTACAGATGATTTCAACAAAGCTGGCGCTGATTGGTCAATCTTGACAGAGAAATGGGACGCGGATGTCATCATTGATATTATAATTACTATATATGAGAAAGAACAGTCTGAAACAATAAACAATATTACAATTATCGGATGTACTATGCATAGAATGGAGACTCTTAAAATACAATTATATAATTAATCAGACTAAAACAGAAATAGTTGTCCTATAATGGTATATAACTGAGCTGACTGGTATGAAATGCCTTGAATTAAAATTAATTGAAAGGCATTAAATTAAAAGGAAAGACCCTTTGTTAAAAACAATTGATATATATAAAAAAAATCAGCATCTAAAGTAGATGATTTAGACCGCATTGAATGCAAGTGGTTTATCTATAATAATTTTGTGTAAAAGAGAAATTCAGAATAGAGCTACAAATTACAACAAGAATGGGTGTCAACAATAAAAGTACCTACTGCTTCACACATTTTTACATCTACATTAGATAGACTCGACCATTGGCTCACCCAATCTGATTACTTCCGAGGACAAACATTTCTGTGATAAACGTGAATATTTAACGAGTCTAGATATAACATTACCTGAACAGGTATTTAGTGGAAAATGTATAAATATACAATATGTAGTTTATTAGATGTCTCTACCATAAATATAACTCTACGTGATTTGTGATCAGATGGAAGAATCTCATGATACTGTAATATTAAACTTACAAATCAATCCAGCTGCAACAGTGTGTGTGAGTACCAGTATGGGATAGAAGTACAATGCACAGTATATATCTCTTTTGCCCGACATATAACCTCCCCACACCAGCAGCCAAGGTCTCAGAGTAATTGTCATTAGCAAGCTAAACGCATAGCTCAGTAGTACTATTGTATACCTGAAAAGAATATGGAAAATACTCGTATTTAATAAAACCACTTGTTGTTATATTGTTGTTGATATAGATTTCTGACGATTATTTCAAAACTGTAACCGATCTTAATGTATGTGTGATCAATTTGAGTCCCACAGATGAGAATGGGTTTTGCCCCAGAACTGATAAGCATAAAAACCTTCATTGGTCACACGATTGAATTGTGAAAATGCTGAAACCACAACTAAACAGTTGGCTTTTAAAAAAAGAACATTTGCGATTAAATAAGTAAACTATAAGCTTATCATCAAGCCAATATACTGATAATATGTTTTCGTAATTATAAACCTCATTGGAGACCTTAGAGGTGGTTTCAAGCCCATACTTGGTTTGCCATTATCCCATATCTTCTCCAATCTGCTTGAGAGCAGCATAGAAGAGTACGCTCCCAACCACCCAAGATTGCAACAGACAGCCATACCTAGCATACTTACAGTGGATAAACAGCTTCCTGGGTGCAATACAATGTTTCTTTATAATCTGGCTGTGGATTGTGAAATAGTGTATACCAATCCGAGAGTGCCTTGGGCGAGCAGACATATAACGCTAAAGACCCTGTTGGTGGCAGCACCAGCAATGCTGCTATTGTTCCTATTGCTATCTCGACGAATGCACATGTATGTTGCACTAGAATATTTTTGTTACTGCAATACAAAATACAAAGAATTTTGAATAAATAAAAACCCTACATGGTGGTTGAGTGGTTAAGCGGCCCTGACTGAAAAGGTTTTGGGTTCGATTCTCATCCAGGATAAACATTTGTGTCATGAGCGCATTTGTTTGTTCTGCTTTTAGACATACTAAAAATACCTACATAAGTATCATATCGTAGGTATTTAAAATATGTATGTTTATCATATAGCAGGTATTCGATTGCCTAATTTGCAATCGGATAGCTGTGTGTAACTGTCCCCAGTTATTATTATTAGTAATATATTGTTATTACAGCCGGTTATACATGTCCACTGTTAACTGTTCTTACATCTGTCAGGTATTGATTAATTGTAAGCAATCACTTACAATCCCTACGCAGAATCTACACAGAATCAAAAACACCTAATTGCTTGTTTATATATAAAAGAGAATTATGGAAGATTTATCTGCATGTTATGATTGAGATTGCCTCTTTACACTACACAGTGGAGAGGTAGATGATTCCAGCCATGTTAGTACCTACTAGTAGTAGTAGTCAGGAGCGAAGTGAATTAATGGTAAAAGTGAAAAGCCAGTAATTAGATTACAGAGTAAATTAGTAAAATAATTAGAAAACTTACCCTCTACCTACTGCAACCATGTCGATAAAAAACCAATGCAAAACCAGTGGCAAAAGTACCATAAAACCCAAATATTGCCAATCATACAAAGTTGGAACATCGGTACAAGGCATGCAGTAACTGGTCTCATTTGTACGGAAACCGCGAGGACAAGCTCCGCAGTCACTCCATACACCATTCTCCAACTCTGTTCGGCCACAGTATAATCCTGGACATGTCTTTACTATTGACATTTGGGCTGATGTATAACCTGATCTTTTATCCTAAATCTAGCGTAATACGTACGCACAGAATTTGTTTCGTTAAATATAATTGATATTCAATTATTAATAACTATAACATTCTTATTCTCAATGTAAGAAGATGGGCATCATTAAGATAGATAAACTAATAATGTTTACATTTACACTAAATATATAAGTTTTTTTTCAATAATAATACTGTCAACTTGACATTAAATAAAATTATAGTAGTTTGTGACAGCTTCTTTAATTTTTTCTAAAGCAAATTTAACCACGAAATTTTTTTTTCAGCCAAGTATCAATAAACAAAACCGTTCACAAATTTATTAACAACTCCATCGGTTCGCCAATAAACTTAACACAATTCCCTACATACCCTCACCACGTCATCTTCATGATATTAACAGCTGCTGTTAACACGGTTATCTTTAGTTTTAAATGTAGTGTAAAAAGATTATAAGCATTTAGTAGACGTAATATCACAATTAAAATTATGTTCTTGCTATAGTATAACAGTATAGATACATAATTGAACTCTGTATTCTTCTGACCTAACGTTTTTTAAATTCAAATTGTTTTATTGATTATGAGGTACATACAAACACTTAATAGCCTATAACTAGGTTATATAATGAAAATAAATTATATATAGGTAAAAAACTTTATTAAACATTAATAAACAATAAGTTGTTAAATACCCTCAAACATCTTCATAGTAAAAAATTTTGATGTTATGATTGAGATAATAAAAAATTACAAACATTAACTCTTACAATGCCTTATATTTGCCTCCCTTTCCTGTTTTCTTTACGAATAGTGCTCGGAGACGTTTAAGGATGTAACGCAAAATGTAATATGTAACTGTTAGTATAGCAGCTACTATTAACAATAGAGTACCTATAATGTCCAGCATATAATATTTTATGAAAGTAACGCCAACTGCTGGAGACCGAAGATGGCGTGCTCCTCCATGGCGAATAACGTACTCTGTCCACCAAACTGCATTCTCTGGACCAGATATAATGGGTTCCACTACCATACTCTTCAACTTGGAAATTGCTTTTTTGTAACTAGAAAGTAAAATACTTTTTATACAATGTGTATCGAGATAGTATTCATAGTCAAAGTAACTACTATTAATATGTAAACTCATATCGAATGTTTAGATGACTTGTTTTTTTCTTACCTTTTATTTTGTACAACTGACATTAAAACAGATTTAACAGTCTCTTTTTCTAAGTAGTACAAATCCAGTATCTCTCCAGCGCCATATTTAGTGATTTCTCTCATAAAAGGTTTTCTGGACCTAATTATTGGTAAACCTATTATTGGTACTTCGTAGAACAGAGCTTCTTCTAAAGACCGCGCGCCACCGTGGGTGATGAATGCTTTTATATTCGGATGAGCTGTAACATTACAATAACTAATAAAACTTCTTCCATTGAAGATCGTTAACCTTTGGTGTTGAGTGTTCAAACTAGTATGTAGGTAGGTACGATAGGAAGGGAAAAAATCATGAGCACCTAAGACACAAGTATTAAGCATTTATAACAAACTATTTTAAACGGTTACCTAAGATCTCCTGCTGTGGGAACCAACCCTGCACGTACACGTTATCTGATATAGATATCATAGTAGTGTTGCTAATCTTCCACAACACAGTGAATGGTAGCTCGCGGAAAGCTTCCGATAGAGTTTTCAAGACATCTGGAGACAAGTGCTCTGACTCCTGAATGGCCCCCAAACTAAAATACACTGCGCCATTTGTAGCAGAATCTAACAATCCTTGTAGGTTCTGTAATTAATAAAATAGAAACAGACTTAATGCACTTAGTAGTAGTCATTCTAGAAAACCATACATGGGTGGCTACATACACATATACATGAAATCCATCCTAAACATATACATATGTATGTACATAATGTACTTAAATCTATATCTATACTAATATTATAAAGAGGAAAGATTTGTGTATGTATGTAATGAATAGGCTCAAAAACTGCTGGACCGATTTCAAAAATTCTGTCACCATTTGAATGCTACATTATCACTGATTAACATAGGCTATACTAATTACAGGAAAAAAATAAGGATCCTTACTAAAACGACAATAATGTAACCCAAGGTGGGAAAAAAATTGCCATAAAATGTCTTTCAT
>DWDX01005940.1:0-10068 GCA_018245675.1 Agara michaeli | reverse complement strand
TTACACCCCTAAGGGGATAAAATAGGGGATGAAAGTTTGTATAAATCTTCTTAGATTTTACTTAAATTCAAACGCGGGCGAAGTCGCTGGCACTGCTAGTATTGATATATGTGCAATGCTGGGTGCCAGAGTCACGATTTTGTGTTCATTTCAAATCTTACATGTGTGCCAATTTTCGTGATATCATTTAGTGACAATACTTATTATAGTTTTACTTCCATTTCTTAAATTTGTACGCCGTAAAAGGCAAAATATGGCTTGAACTAATACATACCGTCACGCCAGGTCCCTAACGGGGTAGGCAGAAGGCACCGAGTGCCAAACATCTCTGTCCTCGCAAACCTGACGCGCCTCGTCTACATACATCGCTCTCTGCATACATACACGCCGGTTTCCGGGACTCTTTTTTTAGTGGAGATATGACATTCTAGGTCTCCCTCGGCGCCTACATCCATCAACACTCGCATTGTATATCTGCTTCGTCATTCTTCCATCATCCATTCTTTCCACATGTCCGAACCAGCGGAGCGTTCCCTTTCTCATTTGAAGTAATAATTCTGTAAAATCTTTATATGTGAGTACCCATATTTGTGCAAATAAATGTCTTCGTCTTTGTCTTTGTAATAACATAAACCAAAGCTCACCGGCGAAGTTCATTCGGAAGCTATTAATTTTCAACTATAGCGGGCTGATCGAACTGTGCGGTACAAAATCGATCCTAGTTTCGTAGCTATCGGTGTGCGTATGTCAATTTGTACCGGCATCGAATGTCGAACATATTGCGCATCAGATAAGCGAGAGTGTGGCCCTAATAGGCTTACGCGGGCTTACGGCCGGGATGCAGCGGCTTACACTTGTCTGTCTGTCGCTTCAGTCTGACACTTATTGAGTTTAAACCTTTGCTCCTTTTATCGATGTTTCATGACAAGCAATTCAAAAAATCATCAGTTTCTTTATACCACAATTATTGCTGATTGCAATTTTAAAATAGATGATTTGTTTAGTTTCAAATGTGATAATTACGAATACTGTTATCATATTTAAGCAATATGTTTGTAGATTGTGTTACTGATTTTCTTTTGCTGTGGTGCTCTTAAGTATTGGCTTTGTGGTCCAGTGTTTAGAAGCCCTGACTGCAAAACCGGTGCTCGTGGGTTCGATTCCCACCCGGGACAAACATTTACTGTGATGGGCATATTTGTTTGTTATGTTTCTGGGTGTTATAAATATCTATATAAGTAATATATCGTATGTATATATGTATGTTTATCAGCTGTCCGTTTACCACAACACAAGCGTTCAATCGCCTAATTTGGAATCAGAGAGCTGTGTGTGGGAGTTGTCCTCAGAATTTAAAAAAAAAATGTATTTCCCCACAACACAGGATACCCTTGTGTGAAGTAGCAACTTTTATATAACAAAAAATTGGCGTATGTTATTAATATTGTCCAGTGTTTTAAAAACCAATTTTAAAATGTTACTTTCTTGTGATTATAGCGTATAACTGCTATATATCGAGATGATTACCGCTGACAATACCCGCAAGCTAACCAAAAGTGCAATAGAAACATATTCAAAATTTTGCATTATCCAACCCTAAAGTGCCTGCAGAACATTACAAGAGTATATCCCCAGAGGCGGGACGTAAGCACCCTTGTTCGACCCTCGTACAGTCACGATGAGAAGCGTTTCAGATTAAATAAAAAATAAAATAATACAGGCCTCGCTGAATGATACGAGCTATTCATTTAAAATATGGAATTAAATCTTTTCAGGTTTCTTTATTATTTACATTTCTTAAACGAAAGAGATCTTTACGTACAATTTGTTACAACAACCTTACAATTTTCAATCGAAATGCACTCAAAATAAAGTAAATAATTAATCAGTAATAATTTTTTATTCCCATCAAAGTAACAGATTGCATAAAAACCATTAAGTTGAACTTGTAATCATTATAAAAGTTTTTTGTTACGTAATTACCATACTATAAAAGCTCATTATTTATTTATATATTTATATATTCTTTATTGTACAGTACTGTACTAGTACAGTATTCTTTATTGCGAACTTAATGCCTAATGGCATTTTTTACCATTCAACCCATCATATTTTTATGTATTTCTAGCACATAACGCTTTTCAGCCTAAGCCTATTTCAGCAGGGTGTGATCATACCTCTAATTGACTTATCCCCAACACATCGCTACCCCACCAAATTACTTAAGTGCAAGATCGGATTGAGTTACCTTTTTTTATCTTTTTAATGCTGTTTGTGCTCTTTTGGTTTGCGCACTTAGGCGCACTTTGAGCGATTTGGTATTTAATTCATTATATAATTGTAACTGCATTGCAAATTTAAGTTTGCCCGCGACTTCGTCCGCGTGGAATAGTCACTTTGGGTAGCCTATAATGACGAACTTCCCAACAGACTTACATCTCCTATTTCAGCCCTTTTTTCGCGATAAAGTGTAGCCTATGTCCTTTTCCAAGGTCGAGACGGTCTCTGTACCAGATGTCATGAAAATCGGTTCCGTGGTTTAGGTGCGAAAACGTAACAGACAGACAGAGGTACTTGTACATTTATAATATTAGTGGGGATTTATGTTTCTAATGTCATATTCAATCTAGATTTTGATGTTTAGATGTATAGGAATTCACTAAGAATATCAATACTTTAAAGACAAATCTTAATTCGTTATCACTTTGTGCATATTTTTAACCGACTTCAAAAAAAGGAGGAGGTTCTCAATTCGTCTGTATTTTTTTTTTTTTTTTAAATTAAATTGTTCTATTACGTCGTGCATTAAGCGTCGTTTTACGTCCTACAAAATTCGTAACGTTAATTTTTTCGTTAGCGAAACAACAACATTCTCAATGACATGGAAACGTCATTTTATGTTTCATAATCATTTGTTGGGTCGTTAATGAAAACAATCTATTATTACAAAGGGATCCCGCTCCTGTCCCGCGTCTCGCGCTATCCCGCGGGACGTTCCCATCCCTAAAGCACTCTGTCAGTGACATTCCTACCGTCGGTATGACTGAGTGTTACGTATTACAGTCTATGATTGTTTCATTTGTTGTTTGCATCATACGAATGTACTGATTTCCTTTCAAAAACCGTTTTGAACATACAATTATCACTTGCTTCCGTCGATAGAACTACCCTTACACGTTTTCTTATCTAACTTTGAATGGTAATTGTTCCGTTGATTAGGATCGTAACTTGATATTACCTATCCTAAAACTTTCCTCGATCAATGGTCTATCAAATCCAAAAAAAACTACTGATATCTAACAAGTGGTTTTGGAGATCAGCTGCAACAAATAAACAGAAAATGTGTCCTTTAACTGTACCACTTACGAATGAGACCAGTAGTAGACCAAGAAGACCAATAATAGGCCAGTCTGTGACTTCACAATGTTATCAGCTTTTGTTAAATAGCAAAAACTATTTTTATTATTACGGACCATCATGGATAATAAAAAAAATCAGTTGCCGCCAAATATGAATGAACAGCGAAAAATCACACCATATTGCTCCAAGATCGTCCAACAATTACCTTGTCTATTCCCAAATCAACCATAAACTGTGACCCTTTCTATCCGCCATACACTCACGCCCCGTCCCTTGGGCTATGGCATTAGGCTGACGAAAATTAAATTCTGCTCAATAAAATAATAGGACTGTATTATGGGAATTCGATTAGACGGACACCCTACCCTTTAGTTTAAAGGGGCCTTTTGTTTGCGGGTGATTTATTTTTTTGTATTGCACGATTTCTGATTGGATGTCCTATGCTTGATTATGGTGCATTAGATTTGACGAGTAGTATAGAGTATGGAATAATAAAAAATGAAGGAATGAAAATATACCTCTATAGGAAGTGGCCGAAGTGAACCTATATCGATTTCATATTATTTGAAAAAAAAAATTGTTCTGATTAAAAATAAATAAAAACATTTGGTAATTTTACGGATTACTAACAAAAAGCTACAAGGAAACTGACCTAAATCTGGAAAAATGTAGACCACATGGGAAAAATTAATTTAAAAAAATTTCTTTTTCGTGTGGTGACCATATTTGTTTATTTTTTATGTATTTTATATTCATCAATTGCTTAATTTCAAATGAGATAACCATGGATGGAATGGTCCCAGTTATTAATAACTTGAAGGTAGTTTTACGTTTGCAGTAATAAGATGCTTTTTTCCAACAGGTATTACGAAACTGGGAGCTTCAAGGCGGGCGTGATAGGCGGGTCGAAGCCGAAGGTCGCGACCCCCCCGGTAGTGGACGCTATAGCTGCCTACAAGAGGGAGAACCCTACAATGTTCGCGTGGGAAATCCGGGATAGGCTTCTGAGTGAGGGCATCTGCAGCCAAGACAATGTGCCTTCCGTATCCAGTATTAATAGGTGAGCATTAAATATGCATAAGGGTTGATTGGCATTCTAGCCAATACTGCCAATTCTGCACATTGTACAAACAATTAATAAAAATAGGCCCGCCGACCCGTTCGTCCAGTAGTCGATCCGGGGGATGCGGGTTCGATTCCAACGCAGGACAATTATTTGCGTGATGATTGCGAAAATTTGTGCTATTTATGTCTAATCGGGCCTATCTAAATATCAGATGAGTTTATGAACCTTAAATATTTATAGCATGAAATAGATTATTTAGAATTACTTAAAGTTTATGAGAACTCTTGTTAGCAACACAAGTTCTGTCTAGTTTAAGACCAGACAACTGATTCTGAATTGTTGCTAGACATTATTGTCATTAAGTTAAAAAACCTTGTTTTCCTCATTACATCTCAATAACACTCTACTCGCTGGCAAATCGCATTACACCAACGCTACGATCACCCCAAACGGCGAGCAGCGTCGGGTGCCAAAGTTTATTGATACCAATAATCCTGTTTTATTGTTCGATAATGGACCCCAGTGCCCCTGCGTCCCCTCGGTTTGCGCTACTTGAAATAGACCGGGGTGACTGCTACTTACATTACTATAGAGACATTTTAACATTTTTACAACTACGTTGATCATCACTATCACTACATAGTATAAAATAAAGTCGCTTTCCGCTGTCTGTCCCTATGCTCCTATGTATGCTCAGATCTTTAAAACTACGCAACGGATTTTGATGCGGTTTTTTTTAATAGATAGAGCGATTCAAGAGGAGGGTTTATATGTATAATAACATCCATTTATAGTACAGGAATACTGTTATTATTGAGGTTTCTAATGTGATAAGGCGAGAAAATAAAACGAAAAAAAAATTTGACATACATCGCACATCTATTAGCGCGTGCGGCGCGCGTGTACAGTAAAAAACTTGCAATGGATATATGCATTTAGTACAATCTGTCCGTTTTTTGTTGGCAAATGAGCGTGGCGTCCGAGTATGTTCGCACGCGAATTCTATTTTTTAGGCTAAACGAAAAACACTAAATGGTAAATATCAATTAGGATCATGTTGCTAATTATCATGATACTTGAGTGGTCGCCTTGACTGAGGCTTTTCGACTGAAGACTGCAGAATAGCAGCGCTTTGTTGCCGTCATAACAGCATGATGCCTGGTTTCGTTTTATATATTTAAAGGCATGTTATAGCTTGACATTGTTCATGTTATATTCTATCAAAATCATATTGATCTTTCCCCATAAAGTTCAGATACGCTTACTAAGCACAAACATGATATTTATTCAAATTATTGCTTTTATCTGTTTCATACGCTTTGTAGATGCGATAAATAAAAAAGGTAGAGAAAAAGTTAGCGGCACTCTTTGTAATAAAGTATTAATAGCTGCTTTACGTTACGTTGAAACAGCAATTTCTATAAAGGGGTTCCCACTATACGAACTTTCGTTATCGGTGACTGCACGCTTCATGTAACCCAATTTCACGTTACAAACTGATTAAGCGTAAAATAAACAGCACAACCTCCATTACGCAGATAACACGCAAATTAATAATCGGTAGCACAGATAACAAATGTTGACAGAAATTTCAATAAACACCCCGGATCTGGGGAGTGCTATCTTATCTGGCAACACTACGCGTAATTGGACGCGTGGATTTTTTTTAATTCTGCCCACACTCGACTTGTAGTGGATTCGATAACAACATGTAAATATTTTCTGCAATCTATTAATAAGTATTGCACGCAAATATTGCTTTCTGCCTACCCCGTTAGGGACCTGGCGTGACGGTATGTAATGTAATGCAATTATTGTGTCCGGTATGCTGTGAACCACTACGTTACACAGAATTATGTACAGATACAGAATAATGTAGTTGGTTAGTCATTTTAGTGGTGTGGACCATTTGAATCTCTCGCTCCAGGAGTCTGGGTTCAAATCCTGGCGTACGTTACGTAACTTAAAATTTAAATGTCACTTGCTGAAACGACCAAGGAAAACATTGTCAATATGAAAAGATGATAATAAATTTTATTCCCAAAATTTCAAAAAGAAGCCAATAGAAAAATTTTATTCCTCACATTTGAGCCGTCATAGGTTATGTGTCATGACCGCCCTTTCTAAAATTTTAATGCATAATTGGCAACGACGTCATATGAACACCTTACGTCACTGCATTTTACATTTAGCTGTTAGATTCCCAGCGATAAGTCTCGCCGCAACTCCAAACAAAGCGCTTTCTCCGCTAGACTTTGCAAATTACACGTATGTGCACTATCAATAAAAGCTCTTAACATTCGAGATGAATTTGCACACACGACCCTGGTTTTATACAAATCCATAAAAACGAAGTGGAATACATGAAAAGTATCTATCAAATGATGTGGAATCATAAAAGCGAAATCCATTTATCTCATCCCTAAGAGTCTCATCGAAAAGCGCTGTACCGAACTTTTCGCAAAAGCCCCCACAATGCAAAGAAAGCTAAGGAAATAGGAATAACCATGAGATAGTTTATATGATTATTATTGTAACTGAAATGGCAATAATTCAGTGGATAGAGGCGGAGGATATCCGGTGCGAGGAGCACGTGTCCCTGCTTCCGGTACCGCCATCTTTGCTCCCCCGCCCGAGATCCGACTTCCGGTAAGCTCTTTCGAGTCACGCAACCCCTTGCTTGGAGCCATGAAATTCGCGGGACATGCTAAATTGATTGAGATTTTGTTGTACCTAGTATCTAAAGAATGAACAAATACTGTTTGCTACATACAATATAAAATAAAAAATAATTTAAAGAAAGTGAATTCGAAAATTTTTGGTCTTATCTCAAATCGCGTATTCTGTTTCTAAGTATTTTAACATACCAAGATAAAATTCGGGACCAATTTTATTAGAATTAAATTGCATTGCACATAAGTACAAAATGAAACCGCCAAAAGCTTTGCCTTCAAGAAGTACCGCGCACGCTTATTCTCCAACCCAACAAATCTCCTCTGCCCTTTACTCAATCAATCGAACAAAAACAAACTGTAGTATAACACAAAAGGGTTCGGATTACAATAAACGTTACTCCGAAACTTTCAAAACTTCGCAAAGGGACCGGAATGGCGCAGTTGCTGCTTTCAAAACATTCGAGAATTCCGTTCCCAAAATTTCTCGGTAAAAGCTCGAAGAATACTACTTACTAGTATATGCGTACAATAGGCTTATCTACTTCATAACAGTATAAAGCTCTTTTTAAGCTCTAGATGTCTACATTCTAATGCTGAGCTGCACATTAGTATTAGAATAGGATATCACAGTATGACACGTATAGGTGAATCATGACCTTTTCGGTCGCTGTACTCTCCACATTATAATAAAATTGAGAAGCCTATTCAGTGATGGCTAGATAACAAGATATTATGCTCTAAAGATAAATAAAAATTAAAAGAAATAGAAATAATAATGTATGATGATATGATGCATCACTTGCCCCTAAGCCTACAACTATCGACTGAATACGCTTTGTTTAGTAAACTTATTAAGATTCCATTATTTTAACAAATTACTATTGCTCTGCTAATTATCAGTTAAAACATATGATAATTTCATTTAACCGATAAAGCTTATTTTACATTTAATCTCGTCATCTGTTTAGATTTATAAAGGAACCACTAAACACGTGATACCATCTCGAGCCGACTGTTCCCTGCAGCAAAACATCTAGAGTCAATTTTAAAGCAATCTTGCTCAATACAAGGGCGATTTCCACCCCACGACACGTGGCCGGCGCGTGACTGTAATGTCCCGTCAGCGACCTTCCTGTGGTCGCATGACGGATAAATATAAATCTATTTAAACGTCACTATTTTCGAAATGTGATGAGTGCGGTTTTGATAGAGATTTAAAGTGATTTTAGAACAATGATAAACGTTTATGGCCAGTCTTCCACGCTGGCCCTTCGTGTGTTCATATCAATCACAACTTGTATGTAGTATCTCAGTTAGCCTTTCAGTAGCCGCAGTAATTAAGAAAATAGGCAAAACGTGCCCTAGATGCTATAAAATTTCACGTTACTAACGAACAAACAAAAGTAACCCGCAAAAAAGCGATATTGCAACGTTGTGAAATTCAAAAAAGTCCAGTGTAAAAATCAACAGCGCATAGCGAAAATCATAACCATAAAAATGCCCTCCAAAACAATAAAATAAAAATGTAAAAAAACGCCAACTTGCGAAACGTCAAGACATTTTTAATCGGGGGCGGTAGCGGCGGGTAATTGAAGTCATAATTCTGGCAACCCTCGTTTGACATTTGAGTTTTTGCCGCGCAAAACTGAATAATTTGTCCGATAGGATAATTTAGGTCGGATTGTGATGGGGTAGACAGTTGTCAACGCTTATAGGGTCGTTTTTTGTTTTGTCATTTGCTATTAAGGAAGAATACCAAATTATTTCGTTGGATAAGCAAATAATGTTTTCTTTTGTTCGAGTGAAGATTTTACTTCGCAACAAATTTAGTAAGATGTGATACAATTATTTTATTATAATCCTCTTTACATGTCTTTACCTAGTAAATAAATAATATGAATTTAACAAATGACAAAGAAACCTTTGTTACGTAAGTGCGGGCAAAGCGATATGAGGGAATATACGTACATGAATATGTCTATAGTACGGGCAAAATAAAAGTCCCATAATGTCTTTACCTCATGCTAATAAATCAAAAATATTCCCTAACAATAGCTGCACGCTCTTCCGCCGAAAGAAAAGCGCAAATAATAAATTATTAGGGAAAAAATGGAGGGAAGGTAGTAACCCTTTCACCCGGAGACGTATATTGCGCTCTTTGCAAAATCGCCCGCTTAAAATTAAAATAAATTTCTCCCTTGTTAAACAATAGCACTAATGAAAGATATTTTGAATAACTATGACAACAAAATTAGATATGGCAATACGATAGTATGATACTAATGTTGACATAATTATGATGACTAATGATGATATCACATATACTACTAACTATGATAGCATAACCTGACATATATGTACAATGTACATATAAATTAAGCAAAATCAATTATAGAATTGTAATTGTAACTAAGACATAACTAAACATAAATTTTTATTAACATTATTTGTATCAAAGAAAAAGAAGTTAGGTTATGTTTTGCAACATTCTAGTGCATTAGTAAATTTGAAATTACTGTTAATATCTAATTATTCGTCTACGAGGTGATTTGGAAGAACTTCGTAGCATACTAATTGGATTTATCAATAACCAATCATATTCCCAACTTTCAACGGTCACAAATGACAAAATCACTATTAAAAAGTCACAAGTCTATTACCGCCCCTAAATACTGATTTGACCTTTTGATAGTTCGTAAAGCATTTTTTTGCATGTTATTATGTCAACCCACCGGTCTGGTAATATTCTTACGCCCACAACGCGTTACCGTGTTATAAAATGATATCAAAATATTGCCAATATATATAATATAATACCCCAAAAAATAAGTAGAAATACTATTCAAATGTAGCTAAATTTGCAATAACGAAACCTCTAATACAAGCTATAAATCACTCGAAATCCCCGTTAGAAAAAACTGATAAGTCTATTACTAGTTGCAAAACAATTTTTGCATATGTCAACCG